>JBAMIG010000012.1:11505596-11526355 GCA_037177335.1 Kiunga ballochi
GGTGTACCCTGCCTCTCGCCCGTTGACTGCTGGGATAGGCTCCAGCCCCCCCGCGACCCCGTTAGGGACAAAGCGGTTGATAATGGATGGATGGTGGAAATGAACTAGTTTAGAAAGTTTTTGTTTATTGTTTAGCAATGTTAGGAGGTACTGAGCTCTTTCTGGTACTTGTGTATAGGTTTGATTTCTAGTTTCCAACCATATTTTTGCTCAGAGTGTGTCCCCTCTGTGATGTCTCTTATGATTTACTCATTCCTCAGTTAATGAGAGAGTGTAGAGTGAGTGTAGCTGTGTCTGGTATTAATTGAAAATTAGACTGATTAAGGTTCAAAAACTGAGATTAAGGATTATATAAATATATTTTTGTCATCTCCAGGGAATTATAGGTTAAAGTACTGGATGCTTACAGGCACAATAAATGGAAAGTTATTTTTACTTCTCTAAAGATGTATATAGTCTTTTTTTTCTCCTTGCTCACGCGTTATCCTGCAACAAGCTATTATATACTTCAACCACCTCTGAAAAACACATTAAAAAAAACATTACAGTAGATTCTGAAGATGTTGCAGGGAAGATGAGTAGCTTGGATGCAAAAGGGGTTCTGGTGTAAACTCTGACCAGGATAAACACAGGTAGCAGTATGAGAAGATTTAATCCAGAAAGGTCAATAGGATGAGTATAGGAGAATAGAAACAAGACTGGGCTGGAGCCAATCCCAGCTGTCAACGGGCTGGGGCAGGGTACACCCTGGACAGGTTGCCAGTCCATCACAGGGTAAATGCACAACCATATACACTCACACTCACTCCTATGGGCAATTTAGAGTCTCCAATCAGCCTATCCCCAAGGTGCATGTCTTTGGAGGAAGCAGGAGTACCCCAAGAGAACCCATGCTAACATAGGAGAGAACATGCAAACTGGCAACTTTATTGCTGTGAGGCCACTGTGCAAACCAACTGTGCCACCATGCAGCTCTTTTACACCACTAGATGAAGAAAAATTAAAACTTTATTACAAAAAGTCAAGCATCAAAAAGAGATCTGCAGAATCTGAGGTTTCCCAAAGATAATGTGGAAAATCCTACTGAAACTGTTTAGACACAAAACATCCACACCTAAATGTATGGACCATAAAGGCCTGGTGGGCCCTCAACAGGAGACTTATGCAGTGAAAGTTAGTAAGTTATCTGCCTATAGAATATTGAGGATCAGACACGACATTATCATAATAACATTAGTCAACAAACGCTTGAAAGGCACAATTACAGGGTCCCAACTTCTGTTTAGTCATTACCATCCTGCAAATTACACTGTCATTAAGATTTATAGTCATGCTCCAGCAATATATTGAACACTATCTATAAATAGATGCAATGTGTTGAAACAACACATTCTAGTTTTTGAGGGGGAATAGCGATGATCGGAAAATGAATGAGCTCAGCAACTGTGGCTTAGCAACACTTGAAGTTAAAAAAAAGAATTTAATCAATTTAATGTCACATAACCCCTGTCTCAGTTTGTGAAGTGCATGGCAAAATACTTTTAGTAAAAGATGAATGCACATGTGCACCTGAGATCAGGTACAAAAGCATTGAAAGCAAACAACCTTGCTATAAAGTGGGATAAAAAGATGGTCACATGTTTAGAGAAAATATTCCTTAAGAAAGCAACCTTAGGATTAATTCCATCTAAATGAGCCATTAACTCAAGGAACTCAGCTCACATCACAATTGCAAAGATTTAAGAAACCATTGCAACGTTATTCTCTTCTCTTACTTCATTAAGTTATGTTTGCAGTTCAAAATAATTGGTGTTTATCAGTTCCCAGCTGTTGCTAAGACACTGTTGAAAGGCTGCAGAATTATTGGCTGTCTGCGCACTATTAACAGAGGTATCCATATGCTTGCTTCAGATGCCTAGTGTTTCTACTTCTCTCATTATCTGCTCTTGCTTTATAAGCTGGCCGAGTGAAAATCTTATCTCATGTGAAGTGCAGCTGGAAACGTTTGGATATCCATTTATTTTAAGTGCATGCTTTGCTTAATACAAGACCTGTGCTTCATTATAGGCATTTGGAAAAGGGCTGCTCAGAATACTGATCACCAGTGAAAAGATCCCTTTTACCTCATTTGTAAATGAACATATCCAGCTATCCACGGTGACAACATTGTACATGACTAAAATGTTGTTCAAAAGGTGAAAGTAACATATTTCTTATATTTGCACATTTCATAATTGTTTTGTTTTTCTGTGTCATTTATAAACTTAAAGAATCCTTCATGTCATAACATAATGATATTTCTGCTTGTTCATTATCTCAAAGCTAAATGTCACTACTTCTCCAAAGAAATTCAATATTTTCTAAAGCTGCAGATTCCACATACATAACCATTAAATAGGTTGATTATGTTTATTGTGATTTTGATTTAATAAAAATGTCACAAACAAATAGAACAAAATAACTATTTAACCAAATTTAGTTTGATTTAGGAATAGATTATTGTCTGTTTGGTAGCATTAAACATAGAAAGAAATATTACATTATTGGATTTTGTTTCTTATTCTGTTATAATATTAGGAAAAAACATGAATTTGCACAAAAGAACTGACTTCCTCCAGTTCCAAGATAAAGCAGCATTATGTGTTAAACACAACAAAGGATAGGCCGACTAATTTATCAGCACCTAGAAAACCAACACACAGGACACAACAAATTCAAGCTAAAGCAACAATGCCAGCCCTTTCAATCTTGCTGTTAACTCTACAAAAGGAAAAACAATCCTGGGTTCGCCTATTTTAATAAACAGTCTGGTGAATATCCTAATTTATTAGCAGCCGTCTGATCCAGAAAAAAAATCAGTGTCTTCTTTTACCTTCAGAGAAAACACTTGTAGATAGGTCTTAGTGCCATGCGACAACAACAAAAGTTTACCTTTTTTCAGCTTTCTTTCCACGTGCACATTTAAGTGAACGAGGTTGAAATTTCTCATGCATGTATGTAGGCTGTTGCTTGGCTGGAGGAGGGCAGCGAGTTCCGCCTCATTGTGCAAGTTCCATAGTAAATTAATGGAGATCAAACGTCATCTTCCATGTGTCAGGCCCTTCAGACAACAGCCATTCCATTTGTCCATAGTATACATATACATATATGAAATAATGGTAAAGAGAATTATGCATTTTACTACTCATCTAATAAAAACAAACACATCTGTTTGTAAATTAGTCCTCAAACACATTTGCAAAGAATTCACACTTTTGCAAAAGCTTTCAGTTTTCTGCTTTATCAAAAACAAAGTTGACATCAATTTTAAAACTTTGATTTTCTTTTACTGACACCGACTGAAAAACGTGAGCTTTCTGGTCATTAGGTTTGTGTATTAACATTTAATTATCCATATTAGTTGACCAAGTAAATTTATTCTGTGCAATTATTTAAGTCCCTGAAGTTCCATAAATATATACTATTTCACCACTTACATGCTAAATTAAGATAAAATCATAAGCACAGAAAATTGTCCATTCATTTTATCATCTTATAAAACAGTATATTGCATATTGCAAGAAAACACCCTGCAGTACCGGCAATCTGTTTGTGTTCAGTACCTGCACGCTGTTGCCTTTCATATGACTCTGTTTCATAGCGTAAAACCAAATGTTCTGTGTGATCAGTCACTAATGAACAGCACTAAGTACACACTTGACAAATTCAAAACTTGATAAAATGAAATCACTAAAAACATCAACGTTGTCTTTGACAATTGGCCAAATTTAAAATGAAGGTGTACACAGAAAGGAGCACTTACACTTCTGTTATGGATCCTCATAAGCAGTTAAACCTCCACCAAAATTTTATTCTAGTGTATAAACATAAAGAAAACGTATAAGCAAAGGATCTGAACATACATTGCACCATAGACTGAATACTGTAGCATTTAAAAAATCAGCAGAAGTGTACTGATATTGGAAAAAGATCATTTTATAGTCATGGTCTCTCATATTTTATTTATTAATAACCAACTGTCAACATGGTTGTCAAATTTAATATGCTCTACTGGTTACATCTCTAAGTGTGGGATGAGAAAACGCTTACATCACATGTAAAAAAAAATCAGAACACAATTTGTCATGAAAAAATTAGGATTTTTACTCATAAAAAGACAATGTATGAGATGAATTTCCTAATAATAATTAAAGAGGAATTTTAAAAGCTGGATCAAGGCCTCAGAATAAATTGTGAAAATAATTCACTTCACTTTTCATTTTTGCAACATGCCCATAGGATCCTGATTGTGTTATTTAATCCCACACGCTCTCAGCAAGCGAGTCAAGATTACTGTTTAACATATCCAGATCATATTAAAAACCGTAAGAAATTATCTTCCCTAAGGTGTTTATTACTGATTAACTTTTAAAAGGCACAGTTGAAACTCCCCCAGAACTTATGAAATAAGTTATTCCTTTGATTTGATTTAATATTTCCACAGCTTCATTAATTAAGCCTCCTAGCGAATGATTTGAGGCGCCTATGGAAAGGCCTGCCTCCTACATTTTAAATATCTTTGTTCTTCAAACACTTTGTTGTTACAGAAAGTGTTGTTCATCATGATGTTCATTAACTGCCTGCATCATTCAACTGAGCAGACATTCAAGCAAGTAAATAAATTCTGATTTTCACTGAAAATAAACTGTGACATGTTTTCTTGAACATTTTTTTTTCCAAACTTTTCTTTTGTGTGAATAAAGATCTGATTGCAAATAACGCCGTCCTAGTAGCTCAGACGTGTGACAAATTGGCATGAGGGGCTAAAACAGGAATATTGATTTTTACATCAGATTAAATCCCACACCTGAAGTTTCTTATGCCATTGCATCTTTTCTCCTTTGACCCAAAACTAATTAGGTTTGTAGAATTTTTTTTTATGGGTGGGGGAAGGGAGGGAGAGAGAGATTTGCCAATTTGATTGCAACACTTTCTTAAAATAAAAGCAGGGACAGAGGCATATTTACCTCTGGGTTTTATCACATTTCCAGATTTTGGTAACTGAGGACAACTGAGGTGGACATTTCTCCCATTCTTGCTTCAGCACTACTTCAATGCATTCAATTCATTTTACACAGTGCCACATATTTTCAACGGTAGACAGGTCACACTGCATACACTAATGTGCAGGCTTTCTACTACTGTCTGAAAGTACTTTAGCACAGCTTTGCTTAAATAAAGGGTGTCCCTAAAAGGACTTTGCATATGTTGCACCGAAGCCAATGTATTTACCATCATTAATGGTGCCTTAACAGATGGAAAATGATCCTTCCTCTAGAGACATTAACACATCTCCATACCACCACATACCCAGATAACAATTCAGATTGTCCATTTCCTCTTTGGAAAGAACTCAGCTTATCTCTGTTTATTCACCAGTCCTGTGTCTCAGATCAGCTAATCAGCTAACAAGAGCATGCTTGCATGCATATGTGCACATGCACATCAAACACCAAGACTGTGGAGGCGACCCACAGAGCAATGAGCGAGGAAGTAGTAAACCCCCCGCTGGAGAAAGAGTGAATGAAGAGGGCAGATAATGCCCTCTCATTCTTACCTCTCCATTCACCTTCTAACCCGCCTCTTCCAGACACGCAAGCTTCTGCTTTCTCCCACAGCACACTCTGCAGAGAGGAAGCTTTAAGATGCATTGGAAAGAGAGAGAAAGAGAGAGACTCCTAAAACAAACTAAATGTAATACTTTTATCACAGCCCAGGAACAACAAGAAAGTGAAAAACCACATCTATATTTTATTTGTGGCAAAAGAGCCTCTAGGAATTTCAAGTTGTAATCAATTAAGCTTTAATTTACAGCAATTAGCCACACCAAACATGAACAACTCAGCTTCCAAGGAAGCCAGAACATTTTGAGACTTTTTAAGTTAACATAATCAGACGGTTCCAGCTGTGTTGCTGAAATAAGTCATGTTTACAAAGAGATTTTTATCTTAATCAGGTTATTGTTCTAATCTCATTTGCATTATGATCGCGATGGAGTTATAGAATAATGTGTGAATCAATCATTCTGATATTTCTAGAACTGTGCAGCCTTTGGACTTTCTGGAAAGAAGTGTTGAAGAACTGGTCATTTCTGGTGTACACAGACTAACATTGCTGTGCATTTTTATCACCATATCTTGCCTCCTAATTATATAAATTCTTTTCAAATTGCGGGTTTATATAAAGATTTTGACTACTGAAAAAAAAGGAATTGTTGCCAAATCCTAAAGTACCCAAAGGAGAATGACTGCAGGGCAAAAAGATGAGTGATAATAATAAGACAACATATTTAAACGTAAAAAGAGTAAACACTCTGACGTTAATACTACATACCAAAGAAGATTCTAGTAGCCTGGTTAAAAGCTTACTGTAGCTTTTTCTCCCATCTGTCTTTTCTTAAATCCACTAATAAAGCTGCAAAAGAAAAAAACGCTTAGAGATTTTAAAGCACCATGCAGTACTCAAGTATGTAAACTCTTCTCTGGTTAATCCTTTTCTACTGTGTTTTAATCTTAACATCAGTAATTATTCTAATTTCCCTTTGCTCTTGAACAATTTGGGACTATGATCCATAAAACATATGAAACTGTTATATTTCGTTCATTTAAAACAGTATCATTTGTAGTTGCTCACAAACTGGCAAAGGCTTTTAATAATGCAGCAGACTAATATTGAGCTTAATACAATCTCTAAGACGTCACGCACTGACAGCGGACACCTACAGTGTCAAATCTGCAATCTGTTGATAATATTAATGGCTCAAAGTCTGATAAAGCTAATAATCTCCTGACTACATTATCAGTACAATTCCCAATTGGGGATCTGTGTGAGTTGTAACCATTATTATTATGTTTAAATCTCAGAGCGTGTGCGTGCAACCTGGTGTGTGCTCTTGCATCTGTATCCCATTATCTTTGTCATTAACCACAATAATGGCACTCATTGTGGGCACCTAAGGCTATATTTTGAGGATCTCTTGTGCACACCGGAGCCGTCTTTAGGCTGGGCCTGCTGCCTAATTGGTAAGCTGTGGTGTGGGCGATCCCACTAAAGCCCCCAGCTCATTGACACAAGGTTAAAGACCCATTAACTTGACCAGCAGAGAAATTGAGGAGGGGACAAAAGGGAAACCAAGTAATAGAGAGAGAGTGAAAAGAAGAAAGACATAAAAGAAGAAACACAAAACCCCTCATTAATGTCAGAACCTGCAAGCCCACCAGACTCTTTGAAAATAACATTATGTAGCAGCAAAGTTATATTGTACATCTGTTTACATTCAAACTTTTTGAAGTTGAAAATTAGGAACATTTTTCCTCTTTGAGAAACAACAGTTACATGGTACTAACTCTGCCTCCTAAAATATTCTTTAAAGATGTAACAACTTGATGAGGCCCAATAACACGTTCTGCCTGGATGTCACAGGTCTGGGGGTTGCTTCCAGTCTCTGATTACTTTGAAGCAACGTTTCCAAGACATACTGTTCTTACACATACATGAACATGCCACATTATTTTGATCATGCTTAATTTAATCCTAATATATATATATTTATTTTATATAACTTTTCTATTAAATATATTTATTTTATTTAATAGTACTTAATTATTTTGAATAGGTGTATGCTACTTAAAGGTCCAAATCCTTCCAAAAAAATGATTGTGATCAAACTGAAAGTTTTTGCTTTTATGAAAATATAACACTAACAAGGTGCAGTCATTAAATGTAGAATTAAGTCAAATCAAATTTTTTGCCCAGAGCACATTGTGTGGTGGAGATGCATGTTTCACTTAAACAAATTGAGGTAAGTTCTGATATAGAGAGAATAATTAAGAATGAGAGGTTTTTAAAAGACTGTGGTCTCACTGTAAGAAGATTGTTGGTCCAAGCCTCGAATAGCGGGAGGTCTGAATGGTAGTCTCTCAGTGTGGAGTTGGGATGTTTTCCCTGTCTGGATTCTATCTGGGTAGTCCGGCTTCCTCCCACCATCCAGACATAGGTTAAATGTTAAGTTAAATCTAAATTGTCCCTAGGAGTTAGTAGTGTGTGTTTGTGTGTTAATATTCTTTTTTTTTGTCTCTGTGTTAGCCCTGTGATGGACTGGCAACCTCTCCAGGGTGTGCCTTTATTCTCTAATTGCTGGGATAGACTCCAGCTTTCCAGCAACCCAGAATTGGATTATCTTGTATAGAAAATGAAGGAATTAAAGTTTCCAAGAGAATCATGTCAGTGTGAAGAACGTTAGATGTGGATCAGATGTGTACAACTGCAAACATAATAAAACAGCAGTGCACATAATGACACACGTTTTCCTGCTTATCATCTCACAAGTCTGGAAATGTATACCCAATTCATCAACAGGCACTGACCTCCTTTTATAGCCTGTCTTAATTTTCATACGCGGAAAACATTTTTGCCCCCCTGACCAGAACAGAAAAGCATCAATTTTCTTCTCATCTTCAAAGCCTGACCCTCTGGTGAATGTTTCTTTGTGTTTCCAGAATTGTGAACATGTTGAAATGAATGTCTTCGAATTAAAGCCTAAAATTTAAACAGCTCTTAGAAAAGGTAGAGATCATACAGGGTGCCCCTAACAAAAAAAGCCCCTCACTCTTAAGAGCTAAGCATCTTCCCACAAAGACAGGTATAGAAAAGCACAGATATACAAATAAACAGCAGCTCCCCTGATCCTGTGAACCTCAAACTAAAATCTGGCACGTGTTGATTTTTTTTTTTTTTCTGGCCCTGCTGTAAACAAGCAGTTGCCAAACTCCCACTTATCTCTCAAACACAAAAAACACATTTTCAGCTCCTTTACATTATTGATATGACAACATCCCAATGTAGCCAGTCGCTACTCCACACAGTCACTGAAACACACCATACACACTTTACAACATGCAATCTCAAACACTCACTTAATCTGAATGCCTTTGTGCCAAAACACAGCATATAACCTGACATGAATGCTCCTGGTATCTAATTTCTTTGCAGAAAACAGCAGCACCTCAACGTGCAGGGAGCAATGACTCATAACACAAAAGGCCTTTACATGTTGTCGGGACACAATGATGCTGCACATCAAGAACAAAAGAATAAAGAGAGAGAGCATGAAAAAATGAAAGGCATTAAAATGTATCCAAAAAATTCTTCACTCAGCGTGTCTCCTGGACTCTCATGGTGTGACAGCTGAACATACTGAGCCATATATATTAAGATAAAGGCTCTAATTGGCAGGTAAACAGAGTCAGAATGTGCAAACCTCCTCCGCTTATGTCTAATCTACACCTTTGTTAAAACACACTTCCTAAATCTTTTCTCTCTGGGTCTAACAAACAACCTAAAACCCTGATCCTTGTGTGTAGGCTTTATTGTGTATTGATTGTTTCCACTTTTAATTCACAAAGGATGCATAGTAAAGTTAGTCCAAAGTGATCAAAAAGGCTATGAAATGTAGTCTTATCTCATTTAGATTTTCCTGTGAAGACCTTCTTTCAGTCATAAAACTTTTTTTTTAGCAATTTATTAAAAAAAACATTCATGATTCACATCTTCTGCGAGGGGTTGTTGCACTTTAATAAATAAAAGAATGAGATACCTTCATGCAATAGTAAGAAAAGTAAGGACAATATCATGTCTCACCTTGTTTAAGTTGCTCTACAATGTATTCTGTTATTGTTACTTACCCTGAGGGCACAGTACTGCACAGAAATGTATTCACAGGAAACACGGGGAAAGTTAAAAAAGGAGTGGCGAAGAATGCTACAGAAAAGATGTGAGGCAGAGACATAGACGCGCTGAGCAGATGGTAGTGTTCTCTCAGGTGTACGAAGACCTGCAGAGACAGATCTGTTGCACAGATGGGTGGAGGCAAAGATGCAGAGATAGTTATAATGGGAGGGACTGAACAGTACGGGGAGGTTGTGAGAAAAACGACAGAATGTGGAAGGAAGAGCCTTCTGAAAACCTTAAGAGAGCAGGATGGAGGCAGTGAAGGAGAATGAGATGGGAGGTGAGGGTGGAACGGAAACTGGCTGCAGTAAAGGGACGGATGAAGGCATGGTGAGCGGGTTAGAAGTTGAGGTGAGAGTCAGCAGGATGTGAGGTGACTGAAGAGATGAAAGCTAGGGTAAGAGGGAAAAAAAAGTTAGGACTTCTCTGATTAGCTCTGCTGTGAATAGGAAGAATAGAAAAGGAGATAAAAAAAACTGGTGGAATGGAGGGTTGAACAGAAGACTGGCTTTAAAACTTGAAAACAAATAACTTACACAGTGCAGAGTAGAAAGAATAATATGTGAACAAAAGGAGAATAATTTAAAGGAACTTTGCAAACAGCGGAAAACCCTGTTTCTTATTCAGAAACCACACATCCCAACACAAAGGATAAACCTGGTTCAAAACAACAGCTATTCTAGGTCTCCAGTGGCCATTAAACAAACAAACAGCCTATCTGATTTAAGTGTGATAGCCGAGATGTGTGTGTTACACTGGTGTTTGAGTCAGGTTCTTACAAAGCCTTATTTGCTTTGCCTTCTTCCATATGATAAATTGTGAATTGCAAATGACAACAGTGCAGGAGGACAGTTTATTCTTGCAAAACACCAATATAAATAATGTAGCAGTAAACGCTGTTCAAAATTCATCTGCAAATGGTATATGCAGATCTGTGTCACACAGAGTCAAAGATACCGCCAGCGATATGAAAATGCAGAAACTGCACAGAAATGAAAGGCGCTCCTGCTCTGTAGCTGCTGATTTAACGTCACATCCATGTTGCAGCTCAGCTTTGGCTGTTTTTCTTAAAATAAGAAGTGAAATTCATACATTTGGGTATTAACTTTAGACAGAGTGAATTGCACGAGGTTTGCACAACCCTGCCCTTAGCTGCTTCCAACATGGCACCAGCTTCTTGGTTTTGAAGCCAGACATTTTGCAACAAGAAGAGAGAATATTAATTACAAGTTACACTGTGGCTCCAAACCAGCCATGAATCCACTTTAGCTTAAAAAAAACATCAAAGACTCTTTTCCATCTAATCTTGCATTGGTGATACATAACAGAGGTGGGAAGTATTTGGTTTCCCAGCTTTACTGCTCCAGTAGTTAAAGCAAGGCCTTTTAATAGAACGGTGTCTACCGCAGTCACAAACCTTCATTTATGCTGTGAAACCATCCCTAGAGACCACCAGTTATATAACAGCCACTTCTTCTGTAGTGTAAAGCAGAAGTAAAATAAAAATTCAAATCCAACCTAGTCTGCATGAATTTGCACAGGTTATATGTTGTACTGGGATGTCCCAGTATTGTTGCAGTTACCAGTCAGAAGATATAGTAAGAGACAACTGTAAATATTTAGATAATTCACTCAGTCCTTAGTAGATATTCAAAGTTTACACATAAGTTACTTTACATTGCTTCTGATGAAAATTTTCAGCATTAAGTGATGATGGTAACATTCATTCATTCATTTTCTGTACTGCTTAGACTAATTCGAGGTTGCAGCGACACTGGATCCTGTCCCAGCACATAACAGGAGAGAGGCAGGATACACACACTGACAGGTTGTCAATCCATCGTAGGGCATGATTTTAAGTATCACCCACCATGGACAAACCTCCAGAATAAAATGAAGATCAGTTTTTACAGCTTGTTATCTCCTGCTGTAACTTTATCTAGCACTGTGCTAGAATTACATAAGGCAGGATGTAGGTACAGAACAATCACATAGTCACCTGCAATCAGTGAAGCAACATGGCATGTTAAATAAAATCAGTTATCCTATGAAAAACAAAGAAAGTTTAAGTTTAAGGAGCGACAAATGTGAGGTATGTATTGAAGATCATCTGTCAGACAGAAATATTTGTGTTTATTGTCATGTAAGGATAAATAAACTAAGCTCACTAAGCTTCTGTAGCAATAAAACAGCTTTCAACAGCCTCATTTAACTTGTGGATGGGTAAAATACATCAATACTCTAGAAAGCAAACACATGTATTTTCATTTAACGCCGTCATGAGCAGCTTAACCGTAAACCCAAAAGTAGCAAATTCTGCTCTATAGTACCATATAGTTACCTTATGAAAAGCAATGTGAATGCTTAGCTCAGAAATACAAGCATAAGGGATCCATTTCATACCACCCAGATTAACTCGCTTAAAGAGAAATGGCTTATAACAAAATGCTCCGGTGTGATATCGGAGGAAATATAGACTCATAATCTCCTGCTTAACACTCAGGCAAATACAGAAAACACACAAATTCATATAAACACATACACACACATCAGTGTTCATTCCCTTTAGGTTATTTTCTACGTCCCTCAATGTTAAAGCCACGTCACACACATGATGAACTTTTCAGTACAGCTCACAGACATCACCTCCACATGCCTGACTGTGAGATGAAGAAGCCATTTATAAACAGTTAAAGGTTAAATGGCAGAAATAATATATTTGATCTTGCTCTCTGATTTGTAAAAGTTTGATGTCTCTTTGAAATGCTGCATTTACAAAGACACGTCCGTATCAGCGAGTTGCTGGTTCGAGACTCGGGCTGAGGTTGCATGTTCTCCCTGTTCTCCCCAGCTTCCTCCCACTGTCCAAACACATGCCTGTTAGGTTGATTGGTCGTGTGTGTGTGTCTGTGTTTTAGTCTCTGTCCAGTGTGTACTCTGCTTCTCGCTCAATGATTGCTGGGATAGGCTTCTAAGCGGCTGATAATGGATGGACAAGTATCAGCCACAAAACTGGACTTAACATTTAATAGGTTTACACACAAACACTAAACCTGTCCCAGATGAAGGCTGTCTTCTCACACCAGGAGGACATGCTGATTGATTGGTGCTGAGAGGAAGCCGTCCCTTCCTATTAACATCTGAGTGACTTTGTGAGTATGTTAATAGATATTTTTCCACCAGCATTGTGCTCGTCTCTTATAACACTGACAAATTAGGTCCTTGCCTCACATGTGCTTTACAAAGCAGCCCTATTATGTATCTGTTGCAAAGTAAAAATACATGTATATCATTTTTTGCTTGAATTTCAAATTCTCAACCAATTTAATAAAAGTACTTAGGATTGAAGTTTAGAGAGAAAAAGTTTCCTCTTATAATGGGAAGCAACAAAGGTACAGCATGTCTCTCCAGATTTTAGTGAGAGGAAGATGAATGTATCATAAAAATAACTTTGTGACAAATCTATTTTGTCATTTGTTTCCATATTTGAAAGGAACATTTCATCTCAAAATCTCAGTTATAAGCTCTACCATCCAGATACATTGTTACCCAATGCATCTGTTCAAATCTGAAGCCTTATCATCAATGTTATTAACAAACAAAAGAAAAAAACTGCGAACACTTAAAGGATTTAGAAGCAAACTCTTATCATAAATTGTTTCAATCATTTAAAAGTAATTGGAGCAAAGTTGTTGTCGATAAACAGCTTTTGCTCATCAGTAATCATTCATCAAAGTGTTAGCAGAAGCCTTATTTTAACAATCCAGTCTCCTTATATCACGAATAAATCCCTTAAATATAATCCTTGGTTACATTTCCTGCTCAGCTGTCTTCATCATACTTTGGATGGTGTAGTAAAAACAGATTAAGGCTTTTGTGTTTACCTTGATCATTTGTTTACCAAATCCTTTATTCACACTAATAAATTTCCAGTCCCTTGTCTATCTTGTCCACAGGATGCCTCAGTTGCTTTGTAGGATTTCCCCCTTAAGTTGTATTGGTGAAAGTATAAGATCGTTCTGTAATCACGTTCTTTAATAGGCATTATGTCTCTGTTACATCTACAACTTATGCTTCACGTTTACCAGGAAGCACAGTTCAGTTGTTGCTTTGCAAGCAGTGGTTGCAAACTTGTTTGCATGCATACAGCATGGGGTAGAATTTGGACTTACAAAACAAAACAAAACCATTTACGCGCTGCTCTGTGTTTAGCAAAAAGTTGCGAGAAAAAAAACTTTAAAAGTGCTTCGATTGCATCATCAAATTTATATTGCTTTGACCTTTTCTCCTAAGTCCTTCTATTTCCGAGCCAATGCAGACATTCACCAAACTGCTGTCGTCTGCATTACCATGCCTTTTTCTACGAATTTGGATTATGAGGTTATATGGTGGGTGGCACACTTACACTTTTAGTTGTAATTCACATGAATAAGACTAAACTCTCTGGAGAAGGTTCCTTTGCTTCTCCATTTGTTGTTATTAAATAAATTAAAATATACATAAAGGTTTTAAATGTTGTTTGCCATGTTTTGGCCATTAGTGAAGTTTAACTTCTTAACTTAAATTACCAAGGACTTCAAAAGGACACCTACACACATTTATATGTGTCTATGCTCAGTTATTATTTGCAGCAATAATGCTGTAGGTATAAAGTAAAAAGAAAAATGAAGCAATAAATAATGAAAGTTATCTGGTCGTGACATTAACCAACACAGTGCGATGATTCAAAGGGGCTTTGTTGGCAAATAATTGGGACAATCTTTACCAACCCACACACCCACACAAAGCAACATCACTCTTAGCTGTATGCCTGAAGGTCAGTGTGTGAGTTTCTGGTATTGGTTCAGTAATTAAAATCACGGGCTTACATTGTTTAATCAGAGCTGGGGTTCCAACGCAACCATGAGTTATAACAATAATAATAATAATCTGATATTTAATTGGAAGTTTTCATGGTGTTGTAAGATACTTATAAGTAGTTGATGTTTTTATCTGCAGCAGACAGAAATTGGAGCGTTCTAAATTTCAAGATTCAGGGAGAAAGTATGATGAGTTACTTACTCAAAGGAACTCAAAAATAAATAAGCAAAATAGCTAATTTTCACTGTGTAAAAGAGGTTCAGCTAAAAACCTTCCCAGTAGTTGGAGCAAACTCTATAATGAGTTTAATGCAGCCTCTTTTTGCTTGCGACAGCTTATTTGTCACTATATTTGAAGCCAAACCATGTGTTGTTTAGTGTGAATCCAAGCGAAGAGGCTGTCCAACTGATCTGGGTGCTTAAATCTACTAACTCAATTCCCTAATTAAATGCAATGATACAACAAACACAAAAAACATCTTTTTTTTATTAAATCATGTTTTGCAGGTACATTTGCAACAAGTCAGACCGAGCTCCTAACAAACCAATAATCAATGGTGAAGTTATTCATACACATTTGTAGAATGAAATTTTGCTCCCAATATATAGTGAAGATTCAACACATTATGATTATCCCTGCTTATGTTGGATAGCATAGTAATTTGATTGCAATAGGTTACATAGGCATTTGACCTAACCACTGAACTGCTTAGATACAGACTCTGACATGTAGGTAATCCGCACTGTGTAGTCTGTCTGCACACCACAAAAGGCAGCTACTCATGCTCTGCTGACAGGGAGCTCTCAGTCATTTAGCTATAACAATTTGGCCCCACTCCAACTCATTCCAGTCTTCACACCTGACCATTTCACTTGAATCCAACACTGTGCTTACAAGAGCCAGCAGTTCAGTTAATAATATATCAAACGCTTTGACATACAGGGGTGTTGAGACATTGCTTTGACTCATCTGTGCATCTTAACATCTGCAACATTTGGGGAAAAAAAGATCACTCCATGCTTTTAACTCAACTGCCTAAAAAAGAGGGCCAAACGAGGCTGTCTGAGTCAATTCATGTCAGAGATGATTGTTTCTTTGGATCCTTTAATTCACTGTCCTCTTGTCATACCCTAAAGGGACGTGTTAGAACATTTGTGCATGTACTTTTGTGTCTGAGTGTTTATGTGCAACCCGAGGCAAGTGCCAGCATCTATGACCAGATTTCACCACCTCCAAATGTGACACATTAGCCAGTGGCAGCAGAGGGCAAGGACACAAAAGGTTACATAAAGGTCTGTATGAGTGTACAGGAGTTCCTCCTTTGCTCTACTGCATATGTGTTTTTATCCCAGTGTGAACAGAGCATTGTATGTGTCAACATCAGCTTCTATTAAGGTTTGTACTGATGTAGTGGATGGTAAACATCTTTGAGGCTCACAATGACTGTCTTAGACTAAAATAGTATGAAATAGATATGTCAAATAGGGCATATTGTCTCATTTTCAACATTTACTTGTTTTTGCTCGTCAGGCTGAATTGGTACAGTGACTTTATGCTACTTATACTGGCATCGTATGTGTCCACCATCACTAGGGATGTCAATAAACAGAGGTTTATCTTGGTTATGACAATAAACTAAGTTCTTTTTTTTCTCAAATCAAAATGAATATGTTTGTGCATCTGCATTCAAGGATAGTACCAAATAATTGATGGGAATTGATCCAATAAGATTTGAAGCCTTTTGTAAATTATTTTAGGAGCATCAAGTGGTGACAGCTTGAACAATTTGCATCCAGTCTTGTGTGCAGATATTAGCTTAATTGTTTTACTTAATATGCAACAAATCCTCAGTGATTTCTTATACCATAGTATAAAGTCTATAATGAACTGAAAAAAAGGAGACTGTCTAATTATTTTTGATAACTAGAACACAGAAAATAAATTCAGTCAAGCTTAAATGTAGGCTACCCACTGTGGGCTTTTATTTGATTTAGACTAAAAAACACCTAAGTATTTAAAGTACCAGATACTATATACATGTATTTAATAGTCAGGAAGCATTTTTACTAACAGACTGATTAAACATACTTGCGTAATTGTTATAAAACTAGAAAAGCAGAGTGCTGGCCTTCACCAAGTGGTTAATTTTCATCCACAATGTGTTTCCCAACCGTTGTAATCCTATATTCATTTTATATTAGTAAACTATTAGATTCCTTTGCACACAGACAATGAATCCACAAGCTCATGGCTACATTGTGGTTTTCACTGCATGTTTATATCTTAATTTGTTCACGTGCTGTGTTGAAAAATCCAAAAATCCTCAAATTTTCCTTGTTCTAGAGAATCTCCAATTTTGTTTTGTTTTTTATGTTTTTTTACTAGGCTCCCTGGCCAGTTATTGTGGTGCTATATGAACAAATACTGAAAATGTGCCCATCTGTTACCATCTGTTAATGATGTAAAATCTTGGAAAGAAAAACAAAACCTTGATCCAGATGGTGATCATGACCCCTCCCAAATTCAGTGGAATTTAGGTTAAACTAAAATCTAGTCTGGGGGAAAACAATCATAAAAATCTGTCCAGTAATTTTTGCTAAAAGTTGCTAAAACATAAACAGACCAGCAAAAAAAAAAAACAGCCTCCTTGGTGAAGGTGATAAAGGAAGGCCAAACTGCACTAAACTGAAATCACTTAATCTAAACAGCAATCTTTTCTCTTTTTTTCAGCACCAAAGCAAGTCCATTTTCTTTTAACAATCCTCAACCCTCTTGTTAAAAACTATAAATGTGAATGTTAAAGCCTGTAGGCTGACATTGACCACAGAGGACAAATCAAACTACTTCATCAGCTTCATTCACCTTGAATAAAGAGACCTCAGTGCTGCAGACAATTCAACTCTTCCATGATCGACAACACATAATGATAAAGGTCAGATTTCAGCCTAACTGGTAAACATTTGCATTAAGCAACCATTTAGGCTTTACTGCAATTATGTTTGTGTACCGTATTTGCATGTACACACACCACATGTCAGTAGAACATGTGTATGCAGAAGAAAACAAAGTACAGTGTTGAGCAAGGAAAAATATACACACATACAAAGATATAAAAATACAAAAGATATGTAGTGCTGCCGAGGTGGCTGGTAAATGAGTAAGCTCCTCAAATGCCCCGCTTGAATTATAAATATCACAGCGAGTAGGCCTGCTGCACAACACTTATCTATTGTCATGATGGCATGACTTAAAAATACACACATGTTCAGGGTGGCGTAAGATACAAAAGAGGAGAGGAGAAAATAAAAAGAAAGAAATCCATGAAACAAGCTTCAGAGCAGACAGAGAGGAAAGGATAAGGAAAGGGATATGCTGGGGAGGTTAAATGTGGTGTGGGGATACGCCATAAAGACATCACGCCTTGGAAGCTTTAGTGCTTCAGTGAGAGCAGCAGACACAAACAGCAGGAGGATTAAGTATAAACTTTAGACCTTTCTTCTACTCTCTGTCCTCTTTGTCGCTGCTAATAAAACTTTGAGGCCTTTCCTTTTCTTCATATCTTCTTTTTTCATATTCACTTGATGCTCATGCTAATTTCAAAGACCTTAAAAGTACACACAACTAAGCTGCTTTTCCTTTTTAATATGCATTTGGGTGTACAGTTCTTTGCAGTTCTTCCCGGTTGTCTTATTAAAGTTTAAACGATTTTAAATCCGAGAAAAAGTGTTCTGCATACGAGTTATTTCATGGTATTAATTTACACTGCTCAATACAATAAGGGGAACATTAAACAACACATCGTATAGCTTGATAAATGAAAGATTCCAGCTGGAAATCTTTATCAATTAACATAGTGGAATGTGTATGATTAATATTTGATCCAGAAGCTTGGCTTAGTGTTGGAAACAGCTCTTGAGTCGCTGGAGCTGACTGTCCAGAAAAAATGCTGCTTAAGCTGATGAAGATAATGCTTCCGTGTCTTTTCTGCACAACTCTGTAAATAAAATGCAGTGTGTTTAGTGTAAGGTTTTAAGTTCAATGCAACAGGAAGATACCAAAGATCATTCCTAGAAGCAGCCATTGCCCTCTGGAACAAACTAATATTCTCCTCTTCTGAAGTATAATTGTTTTAGAAAAAAAATACAAATGTGCTATTCCCTTCTGGGATTAATCATCCATCCATTTTCTACCACTTATTCCCTGAACAGGGTTGCGGTGGGGGCTGGAGCCAATCCCAGTTTGGGATTAATTAATTATATTTGATTTCATTAATGGATGTCATATGTAATAACCCAGGGAGTTTTGGATTTACAACCATATTTAAAAGTAAAAAAAAAAATTGACCATAGACAAACCCAACTTATGTGCAAATAGTCTGTAGTTACCACTGATTCTGAGCTTGATGCCATTAGTTTCTGATTTGTGTTCTCCAAAGTCCTCCATAAAAAGAAACACACATATGTACCGCTTTTTGTTGTTGTTAACACTTTGTTTCTAACATGATCTTGTACCTACAGTTAAGATATCCATCTTCTTTTACAGGAAAAAAATAAATAAATATGTAATTTTTGTGAAAAAGCTTTTTATAGAGCTGAGTGAAGAAAAAGTTTAGCTAAATTAGAGAACACCCCTGAGGCATGAAACATATCAGGGTTTGGGATTTTAAAAAAAGAGAAAACGGAAAGCTTCCTAAAAGACACACACTCAAACACGCAACTTTTGTTAACAGCTTGTCTTAGCAACTGATACACAAGTCTTCACGGACCATTACCCAACTCCAATTAAAACATGAAGCAATATGTTGTTTTCCTTGCAAGAGTTTTTGGATACTCCTTCACCAACCCTCTGGGATGACACCTTAAGTCTATTTCTGTGTCTTATCCCTGCGGTCATTCACATATGGCTGTTTGATGTTGATCGTTGCTTTCAATATGCTAAATTAGGATCTGGTCATTTTTTTGGAGCAGTGTCACTGTATGAAAACAAATAAATAAATAAAATATACAGCATGTGACAATGTGTGAAATGTCATTCTTTGTAAGCTAATCGCACAAACAGTCTCTGTACTTGTTCCTGTGTTGCTTTAAAACTCGATAACTTTTGGTGGCTGTATTACAACATTTTCCTTTGAAGGATGATGTAGATTTTCTTAACAATATGTTTTCAAATGTTATTTAAATTGTCTGTGCAATATTGTTATATTTCTGTGCTCACCATGAAAAATGTCTTTCTTTTTAAGTCTTCATAGTTGATGCAGATTTAAAAGTTGTTTTTTTAAATAGAAAGGTTTGAAAACGCAGTTCTTACATGAAAATATCTTAACCGATTGGTTAAGATATTTCCATGTAAGAACTGTGTTTTCAAACACAGTTTCAAAAATGTCTTATATATTAAATTAAGATTTCCTCTCAAAGTAGTTACTAATGTCACCAAAATATGACATTCTTCAGTCCTTCTGCAAAGAAACTTGGCATCTCCTCTCCATGTGTAAACCAGATGACACATGGACTGTTTCAAGGTCACTCAGTCCTGTGACTTGAGACATTTACATTTAAATAAGTCTAAGTCTTTTTCTAAATATATATTTTTATTACAACCAAAGAATATTGTGGAATAACTTCAGCGGCTACACAATACCACACAGAGAAATGAACATTTTTAAGTGTAAACAAACTGTTTTCTCTGTGAGTAATAGGATGCCATTGTGATATTCTAGACACAGAGAAACTTTGATGTTCTATAGCTTTAATGGAATTCTACAAAAGAGGAAAACCAAAGACAAAGTCCAACCTTGTAGTAGAGGAGTGATCAATATAGTCTCATGAGGCCACAGTCCTGCAGAATTAGATAGAGACACTGACAACTTGCAGAGTTCCAGCCCTCAAGGTACTGAATTGTTTAGCCCCACTGTAGTGAGTGAGTGAGTGAGAGAGTGAGAGAGTGAGAGAGTGTGAGAGTGAGAGTGAGAGTGAGAGTGAGAGTGAGAGTGAGAGAGAGAGAGAGAGAGAGAGAGAGAGAGAGAGAGAGAGAGAGAGAGAGAGAGAGAGCGAGAGTGAGAGTGATAGATAGATAGATAGATAGATAGATAGATAGATAGATAGATAGATAGATAGATAGATAGATAGATAGAT
>JBAMIG010000012.1:11526455-11538870 GCA_037177335.1 Kiunga ballochi
GATAGATAGATAGATAGATAGATAGATAGATAGATAGATAGATAGATAGATGGATGGATGGATGGATGGATGGATGGGCAGAGGGTGGGCATGTCACCTAAATGTTCCTTTTTGACTTTACTTAATAAATCTGTTTTGAGAATATATTTTGTATACATTTGATCAGGGTATGCAATCCTGGTCCACAAAGCCAAACTCCTGCAAGCGTTGTGAATTTCCATGATGCGACACACCTGACACACATCAGACCTAATCAGCAGACAAACACAGAGCTTACCATCAAACTCGACAAAAGTCTGCTAATTACTCATTGATTTGAGTCAGGTGTGAAAACTCACAACACTTGCAGGACAGCAACACTCAAGAACCAGGGTCCCCTACCTCTGCTTTAGATCCATTTTATACCAAAACAGCTGAAATTGTAATTTGATCATTTTTTAAATTTGCATATTCAACAACTTTGCTAAATATGACGTAGCCTTGTCGGTCTGCGACTTTTTCTATAACTATATAAATGGTAATACAAACTAGTTTTAATTGTGCCAATGCACATGGTCTGACTCAGCTGCAGAAGGGAGAACGAAGCAATGGTTCAGGGAAAAGTGCTGAGAGGGGCAAATGAGGCGCAGCTGCATCCATTCACTAATCACCTGTCTTTAGCGTACCCTTTCTCCCAGATAGGAGAAAGATAGGAGATGGGATTTGTCCTGGACAGCTGAGAGCCATCCTCAGAAGGACAGGAGAGGGCTGTCCAAAGTGTGTATTGTGTCTAATAAAACACAACTGTTGCATTTGTGCTGCTTTTCAGGGATCTGTGAGTATGCACTCGACTGCTACAAATATCTAGTAAGCGCAGTAGATGCTATGTATTGAATTTCAATAACTAAAGTAATCAATAGTCATGTATGATAACTAATCTTAATTAAACAACATGGGCCAAGCAATTTAAATCACAATGTTATTTGAAAATTAAAGATCTGGAAACCTTGCAAAGACTCCGGAGGTGGGGCAGGGTACCCAATGAGTGGAATACCAGTGGCCTAAGTCCTTTACCTCCCAGTCAATGTGCTGTTAAATAACATGTTTTCAGAAATAACTTCACATATTAACAACCAGCTTTTCTCAAATGATGTGCCAGTACTCTCGTAATTCCAATTGTTTATATATGTTGTAATGGATATTTCTATCCACATGTGGTATGTGAATAACAAAGTTCGAAAAAGTATGATAGAAATTGTTACAGTTGTTGAAGGAATATGGAGCAGAACACAGCATGAATCCAAAGCCATGGGAAGATGTTAACCTATGTGTGTTTGTGTGTGAGAGTGTGGATGCCAGAGACAGATCATGTGCAACATAATCTATCTTAGACGGTCTGGGGATTTACTCCACACAGAGCTTAGCTCGGCAGGGTTCTGGAGGAGTGTATGGATGCACTCCCTGCAGCATGATTGGTCATGAAGAAGGAGGTGATTGGAAGTCAGTCAAATTTTCTGTATGGCTGAATATGAGGAAAGGACCCTAGAGGGGACCAAATATTTATAAATTGGGAAATTCATTCGTGGGGGGGGGGGCATTTATTTATGTATGTATGTGTATATATATATATAAATAATTTGTGTGGCAACACTAACAGATGTCTGCAGAAAACTGAAATTAAGGTATCCAGCACTGGGGCCCCATATATGGCATTTATGGTGTATGTACAAAAACTGGTGTACACCAATTATAGTCCAATTTTGAATAAAGTGTACAGTGTGCTTCCATCTACAATAAGTTCTAAATTAATTATTAATAATAATAAGATTTTTATGCAAAAATAAGTCAGAAGGATCAGTATGATATGATCAGTATGATATGATCTCACAGGCAGCTAAAATGATATTTGGATACAAAATGCACTCCAATGCATAAAGATGCACAATGGCTTATCTGACTCCGCTGGAGGAGATGGCACATGTAAGACTCTTGAGTGAATGAATTTTCAAAGATGATGATCGGCTCATGAGACGATTCAGATTCCCCATTGCTGCGCACCAGGAGCAGCTACACCAAGTCAGTCCCTCTGCAAGTGCTGAAAACTGGGATCTTCCAAAAGGGAACTAGTTGGCAAGTTGGGGCTGCTTACTCCTTTTCCCAACGCTCCTCTGCGCTCTGGGTTGGGAGGGTTTCATTAAGCTCCTTTAATGATGCGTACACTTGATATGTGGATGATGATATGTGTTTCCCTCCACTTTAATGTCTGATCATTGAACAGCATTGACAGTGTCACCTGCTGAAATTCCTCTGTGACGTCCATCCAATGTCCAGTAAAATAGTAATAGTAATAGTAAAATATTCTTCATTTTACATAGTAATGTCTTATCATTTCTACCTCACATTTCAGATTTTTTTTTATTTTTTCTCCATTTTTCCCTGCTGAGCTGTGATGAAAATTAAATGAATGAATATTTATCAAACAGATCTTTAATAAGCAACATATAGGTGCAACACGCTCCCTCACATGCACTAAATTAGTGTTGATCCTGAGTTATAAACAGGGCATTTTTGTGCGCCACCTTTATTCTTCTGTAACTGCTATTCCAGTTCTCCAGTCTCTGACCTTAGAAAACCACATTTCCAGGCTTCAGACATTCTTTAGCTCCAACACACCTGATTATAATCAAGTAGTTCTCATCAATAGCATGTTGGCAAGATCTGACCAAGCACTGACCTTTTGAGCAGATTCAGGTGTGCTGCAGCAGTCTACGGATTCTAATTTTGCTTGAAAAACAGAGAAAGCTAAATGTTAAGAACTAGATGTAATTGCATTGAGCTAGGGAAGCTTATGAAAGCTTCAGGTGTGTAGTAATGGTGGACATAATGGTTGAAGTATTTCTAGCAGATTAAGTTGCAGCACACAGAGAAGCAGCAAAATCTCTGAAACAAAATGTCTTCCTCTGTCACCATGGGGATCCATTATTCAACCTATGTGTTAATCTGACAACTGCTTAGTTCAGCTATTTCCAAGTGTGCTTCTGTATTTTCCTCTATCAGGCGTCTGGAATGTGGCTTATGTACAGTTTCAGATGCTGAGCTTAAAACCAACTGGCTAAGGTGTCAAAGGGTCGCTTCCCTTGTCAGATCATTAAATTTGCCTGGTGCGCGGCAACACCTGGATAGGGTTGAACAATGGGTGGTCCCGTAGCACCTTTTACTATAGCAAATGCTGTGTTACAGCTGGTTGGGGTAGTAAAGGGCAGCTCCCACATCAGATCATTAATGCTTTCAGCAGTGTTGTATCCAAAAGAGGAGGAAGGTGAAGCAAACTAAGGTAGAAGCTTCGTGAAACTGTTTCTCTCCTCCTTTCTTATCTCCTCTAACTTTGAGGACAATAGATAAGTACAGGGCACATTTTCTCAACTACTCCAAATTTGCAGGTATGGATGACCAGCTGGTTGGAGATTAGCACCATCATGGGATACTTCATTATAAACTATCCAAAAAAAAGCTTTACACTGGGCAAAGACCATCACATCTTTTGTGGAGTTAGATCTAACCAGTCTCCTCCAGCTGTCTGTTTAGAATAGTCATCAAGTACCCTGTTTTTCGAGCAGCATAGAGAGCTTTCAATGTCACATGCAACAGTAAAACATAAACCATGGTGGGAAAGCTTGCTAAATAAAATGGACTTAAATGGGGCTTTTCCACTCTTGGAGACCACTCACAGCGCTTTACTCAATATAGCACATTAGCACATTCAAACATACACACACACCCCAATGGGAACATTGGGGGTCTAGTTGGGATTCAGTGTCTTGTCCAAGGAAACTTCTGCATGTAGTCATATGAAGCCTGAAATTGCTCTTCAATTGCTCTTCTAACTGAGCTATAGCCACCCCACTTTAACTTCAACTTTAACTTTAACAGGCTTTGTCAGACATTTTAAAGCTTCAATTGACACACTATCAAAAAAAAAGAGAAAAAAAATATGTGGGACGACTTCTCTCTTATGTATCAGAAGCAAGAGATGAGCTGAGGCTTGCTCAGAAAAAAAAAATATATTGCCAACAGTGTTGCTAATTAGGTGAGGTGAATTGAAAGGTAATAAAACATTATTTTCACAGGTATTTCTTTATGAATCTGTTGACTTCAGGGTCATTCCAAAACCTCTGTGAGGTCAAACCAGTTTTGGAAGAGTTTTTCTAAAGTGAACGAGATTTCATGATCACCCTAAATATGAACAATTACAGAATTACAAAGCTATTCTTGCAGCACAAACTATGGTTACATCATTTACCCTGAACTGGGTTATAAATATAAAGGTGGATAACTATATTTAAATCTCTTTTATCAAATCTCTCATAAATAGGAACCAACATTCACACTTTTCTGTAGTCTCTCACCTGCCACCACCCTACCCAATACCCATAAAGGTTGTTTCTGTCCCACCAGAACAAACGAACCAAAAAGCATAATTGGAGTAAATCATGAAAACCTCCTAAACATTAGAACAATAAAATTACCAGGACAGAAAAGTAAAACCATTAAATGTGGTTTACTAAATATTAGATATCTTCCTTCCAAGTCTCTGTTGGTTAATGACCTGATTAGTGATCATCATATTGATTTATTCTGCCTTATCGAAACCTGACTGCAGCAGGAGGATCATGTTAGCATTAATAAATCTACCCCACTTGTTCCTCGGACTACAAGCTGAGGAGGAGGTGTGGGAGCTATCTTTAAATCAGAGCAATTGATCACTCCTAGAAATAAGATTAGTTATAATTCCTTTGAACATCTGACTCTCAGTCTATCTCAACTAAAATGGAAGTCAGAGAAGCCACTCCTGCTAGCAGTATTGTACTGTCCACCTTCTGACAGACTTCTCAGTCCTCTTATCAGACTTGGTGTCAAATATCAATAGTTATTGTACTTGGTGACTTTAACATTCATGTTGATGATGAAAATGACTGTTTAAATGTTGCTTTTAATTCTATATTCAATTGTATTGGCTTTTCACAAAATGTCCACAAACCTACTCATTATCATAATACTCTTGATCTTGTTCTGACATATGACATTGAGAGTGAAGAACTAACAGTTTTCCCTCATAACCCTTCTCTGTCTGATCATTTTTAATAACTTTTGAATTAGCTTTGTGTGACTACAAAATGGCTGAGAATAAATTTCCTTATAGCAGATGTTTGTCTGATGGTGCCAATACCAAATTTAAGGAATCTATTTCATCAATATTTCCTACAACATCATGTGTAAATATGACAGAGAACATCCATCTGAGCTCTACTCCCACACAGGTTGATAAATGTGTGTTGACACACGAATGGCTTTAATGTATTCAACACTTGACAATATTGCTCCTCTAAAAAAGAAGATAACCTCTCAGAAGAAGCAAGATCCTTGGTTTAATTCCCAGCTTCGAGCTCTGAAACAGACATGAATGAACTTGGAAAAGAAAATCATTCATCAGGCCTTCAGCGTTCATCAGGCCTAGAAGAGTCTCACTTGGTGTGGAAAGAAAATTGAATGGTATATAAGAAAGCCCTGGCCAGAACAGATTATTATTCATCATTGATAGAAGAGAAAAAGAACAATCCCAGGTTTCTCTTCAGCACTGCAGCCAGGCTGACTAAGAGCCATAGTGCACTTGAGCCTTGTATTCCTTTAACTCTCAGCTGTTATAACTTCATGAGTTTCTTCTTAAACAAAATAGTTTCTATTAGAGAGAAAATCCACAATATTGTTCCTTCTACTGATGTTTCATCTACAGCAGTTCCTGAAGCGTCTATAGAACCTGAGATGACACTGTCATAAAGTGGCGCTATATAAATAAAGTTTTATTAAATTGCCAATATAGAAAGTTTTATAAGATGGCTGAAATAAAAATGTTTTTAGGTTTAAAGGACTAAAATCAATCATTATTTGGTTTGCAGATCTTCTACTCAGTCAGCTGTTGCAAATAAAGCAGGCTTTGGATAAGATGAGGTAGCGGCACAAGAAAATACTGAAATAAATAAATAAATAGTGTAGTGGATCAATTAACTGAATTGAACTCTCACTCACGAACATGTTTCATCAATGGCAACCTGACTTTAGTGTGAAGTGCATCTATTTTCCGGTCTGTTGGGAGCAATTTTGGACTGGAGGAGAACACAGGCAGAGGTGCAGGAGGATTCCTGGGTTTTCCATTGTCCTGAGCAATGCTTACAACAAAACTTAAAATGTTCACACCATACATAAAAACCACATATCAGAATGTACTGGAAAAATAGATGGGACAGGAATAGATCTGAGTTTAAAGCCTTATCAGGCATGAACTTACTTACTACATAGATATTTAGACACTGAGAAAAGATTTTATAAGTGAAAAAATAAAATACTACAGCTAAAGTTGTATTATATGTGTGTTAATTTGTGTGAAATACAGAAAAAACACAATTTAAAAGCTTAAACTTGTTCAGATTTCCTCCAGAAGTCACACCTCCAAAGCCCTCTGCTCTTTCTCTGCTCTCCTTTGCACTGAGAATAAGCCTTCTATCCATTCAGGCTCTATACAGACACTTTTTTCAGCCCTAAAATATATCTTACGTTTAAGTGTGTACTGTCAGTTAATATAGTATACCAGCTAATATCGGTAGCCAAGTCATGGCTCTCACTTTTTTCCCTTTACAAGTACTCCAAGCCTCTGAAAGCATGTTATTCATGCACCAAGAAGGGCACACAGAGGAGCTGAGGAAAAATTGGCAGTCAGATAAATATATCACCATTCAGTCTTTTAGAATGGGTTAAAGCGATTGGAATGTGTTTTTTTTTTAGTCCTGTCTGTTCCACATGTGACTCAATTTTTCTCTTTGTGTGTTAGAGCATTTAATTTGCTGCATTAGTGTGTAGAGTAGATTTTAAACAGAGCAAAAATGCTCCTGTAAAACATTTTACTCTCTTAAATATGTATACAATGTGAATCATATACTTTTTAATATGCATTATCTAATTATTAATCAAAAACCTATTTAAATGTGAAATGTATTAATATGTTTTAAATTACGGCTTAGTGGACAAACATTTCCTTCCAACTAGACCTGAAAGAAACGCTCCATGTGTAAAATACCAGGACTACTAAATTCACCATAGAAAAAATGTTTTAGCAATCAGCTGGAGTCCGTGAGTGTGTGTATGCGGAAGTGTGAATGAGTTGTAAAGAAAATGAAGAAATGGGAGAAAAGAAGGGGGAAGAGGGAGAGAGAGACATCAATCTTTCCCATGCTCCCAGTGATCTGGGGTACCTGTCCTGTTTCTGACATCAACAAAGCCAAGCCTTCTGGGTAGTAATCAATCAGTCACACTCTCACAAGCTGGGGGAACTGAATGGTCTGCGTTAGAGTGAGTACAGACACGTGTGTGCGTGAGTATTCAAGTTTGTGAAAGTGAAGGGAGGGGCTGCATTAGCCAGGCTTGGGATGAGTAGAAACAGGGATAATGAAGTGTGGAGGGCGGTGAGAAGGAAAGACAAGTGAAACCTGAGTGTTAAGAAAGGTGGGGTGATATAAATTTAGCACAACAAACAGGATGGATCTGGTGATGGAGTGAAAGACGGGTATATTGAAATGAACAAAGGAGGTGGGTGATTGTAGGTTGGTTTTAGAAAGCTAAGACTGAACTTTTTATCACATAAAAGTCATCTTCATATATGTTTTAACCATCAAAACAATATCAGCTATTTCATTATTAATTATCTAATACAAAATGAGCTACAAAATTATCTTAACATTTCTTTTTAAAAAGACAGCTGTCTTCAGCTGTACTCTTAGATATGAGTACAGTATTAAAACAAACAACATTACTGCTTTTATTCATGAACCAGTGCTGTAATTATTTTTCCACTCAAATCATTGTTACAACTCTAAGATTAGTTTCATTACTGTTTTGGCAAAGATAAGTTTTATGCCTTGTTATAGGCCTACTACAGCATCATGCAACTGGTATGAAAGGGAAGAGGCAGAGTGATACTGGTTAAACTGGATAATTATCTCAATGTAAAAGTATAAAAATAAACAGTTTGTGTTCTGCTGTGACCATGTGGAAGCTTAAAAAAACAGCATCATGTTAGAGCTCTTTTTGAGTTTGAGTAATGACAGAGTATTTGAATTTTTCCCTAATTATTTTACAAGCAAAATTCAGTAAGAGTTAATGCTGAAGATGCACGAACTGTTACATCACACACCTAAACTGTTTAATCTGACTGGGATTTTAGGGCTGGAATATTCTTGCTGTGTAAACTTGCGAGCATGTTAACACTCAGCTATACTTGCATGCAGGCCCTCTGCATCCAAGACATGCAATATTACCCACCACTAGTGGGTTTCCCAAAAACTCTGAAATGACAAAAATGTTAACCTGCCGATAGCGCTCTATTTTTGTGGCATTTCCGTGAACAACAGTTTACAATCTGTTGCTAACTAGGAGCAAGTGTTTGTCACTGTGCAACAGGGGGAACAATTGCAAACCCAATCAGAGTGTCATTAGTTGCATTACCAGCAGCTACACGTAGAATTCTACAAATATTATAATAGAATGACGGTAATAGAAACACATACATTTCACAAAAAACTCAATTTTCACAAAAAAGCTTTTGCACTCCCATGAGGTTTTGTTTTCAGATGTATTGAAATAAAAGTTTTGCAAAAATACAATAAAAACACTTGTGTGTGTGTTTTTGGATGTGACTTTGTTGGTCATGTGACGGGAAAAAGATACGGACTATAAGGTATGGAGTAAGCAACTGGGAAATGCACAGTTTTACAATTAATTAGAAATCAAAATGAAGAAAAGCGGCTTTGAAAAGCAAGTTTTCTTTACTAAGTTGAAAACCCCAAAATATCTCTATGTTATTATATTCTATCTATTATATCATGGTTTTACTAGAACTGTGGCTTATGTGCTAAACACTGTTCATTTGAAACATCTGCAAATTGAAATGGTAATTTTTCTAAACTTGACACATTTTGCTTATATTTAGCAAAAACAGTCTAAAGCAGCTATGGTGTTTATGCTTTTGTTTGGATGATCACCTCATGCATTCAAGTCAATACTGCACTTTATGCATGCAACAAGTTATCTCTAGTCGGGATGAGTTTGAAACTGGAATCAAAGACATCACTTTTTCCTCAAAGATAAAAAAAAACTAAGATGATCTGAAAATGAAACAGAATAAACTATTCTACAATATAAGGTTTCCTTACATTAGAAAAAATACACATAAATGACTATTTACACCCTAATTCTACAGATGTTTTATACATACCTACATGCATACATAACAAAATGCTTCACATCCAACCCAATAAAAAAAATAACCAAAAATCCCATTTACTTCCTCTTTAAACTCCTTGTTTCAGCCCAACAAGGTAATTCCTATTAAGCAATCCCCAGCAGCTTGGGTCCTTAGGCTGTCCTCAGAGACATTAGTGATGTTTAAAACAAAACTTGTACAAAAATAATAATAAATGTGACAAAATATTAAACACAGTAACCACAGTAAGGGGGCATGGCACTACCCCTCACAACACTATCAGGTAACCACGGGTTTAATTACTCCTGAAATGGTTATTAGGGTATTAAGCATTCTGTAACAACTCTGTATAAAAGCAGCTACTGGGGGCTTCAGTGAAGAGCAAAACTTTATTTTCATCCGACAATCAATTTATCCGTTTACTCTTTTCTCTGCTCCTTTTTTTTTTATTATAATACAAGAAATGTGTCTTTTTACAGAGTGTAATCTAAACAAGGATCTGGGTTCTGTGACTGATAAAGCAAAGTTATAAAATATATTTAAAAAAAAGTTTAGAATAAAATGAAAACTTTTTAAAAAGGTTCAAAGTTGTTATTGAAACTTGTCAGTTTACATGTTTTGTGAGGTCCTCTTAAAGTACTATAGTCATCCCCATCCTCCAAGTATGCACTACCATAAACCAGGCATCGTAAATCACCAAGGATCTCTATTGAATTAGCTGTGCAGCCAGATCAGATCTAACATAATTACTTAAACGCATTATGTTGATTAATCGGTTCTGGTCATTGTAATAAACTAACAAGCCCCACACTCACAAGAGATCTTTGCCATTTTTTATCCTTTGCTATTTCATACTAAAGAAACCTTCCCCAAATAGACTAAAAGAAGGTTTGTTTCTCCCATCCTCTTTGCTGCCAGCCTCTTTCACTCATCTCTCACTGTTGATTGTGCATCCATTCTGTACACCCAGCTTCCGGTAAAAGGCCTTTGTATTACAACCCATTCTAACTTATTATCTTTCTTTCCATCTTCTGAGGCACTGGCTTTTAGGAATGAAAAACTTTGCAAAGTAACAAAACTGCCCATTCCAGTGGCAAAAATCCCATTCTAATGCTTTTCAATCACAACCTCCTCATCAGTAAAAGCCCATCGCATGCTGCCTCAATTTAAAGGAATGCTCTTGTACGCTGAGTAATGCTTTAAATACTGATTACTTTCTAAAAAAATAAAGGCTACCAAACCCTTTTAGGAAAACTCTGTATGTATTACAAGGGAACAAAAATGTATTTGTTAGGTATTGTGTCAACAACAAAGGAAGAAGTCAGACAACAAATCATATTTGTGGCGTCAAGCTTGGGCTGCATTGTAAATATTTGATTTATCTGGGATGAGACATATACCAGTACACATGTTTGCTTTTGGTTATCAGGTTCTGCATCTTACAAGAGATACCTGTTGTTATATTTTCACTCTATTAAAATAAACAAGCACATTAAACTGTAAGCACTAACTCATTAACCTTCAATGGACGGAAGTCTGAGAAAATTAATGAACTAACTGGAATTTACCACTGCCTCATAAGAGCCAAGCTTGTGAGCCTCGGCAGCAAGAAGTCATTGTATGTCACTGCATCCTACAGAATGTGGTGGATTACAATTTCTAATAAACACATCGGTCTAAAACAGATGTTCAAACTCGGTTATCAAAAGCTGTCCTGCAGTTTTTCAAAGTATCCCTGATCCAACACACTTGGCTTCCATTAAATGCATCCAACAGTCCATGAAGTTCTGCACAATGACAGATTCATTTGAGTCGGGTGTCTTGGAGCATAGAAACATGGAAGTCCTGCAGGATTGTGGCCCTCGAGGACCAGAGCTGGAAACCACTGGTCTAAAAAAAAAAAAAAAAAAAAAAACTACTAGCTTCCATCATGGAAGAACTGCAGCACAATGTCAACGACTGCAGCTGCGTAACTGCTGCTGTTGTTTGATAAGAGACTTAACACCAATTACACACTTTAAAATTGTAAAAGCTTAAGTTAAACAAATAATAATAAAGATTATAAAAATAATAAAGTTTTTTTTTAATGAGAGTAAACAAGCATTTGAAGAGTTTATTTAAAAAAAAACATCCACAAGTCAAAGGGGTAGATATTATTCAAAAAGAATTTCCTGTGAAATCTGGTTATTTATATTGTTGATTGTCAGACTGATTCATACTAAAGGTTTCCTACCTTCATCAAATGCCTCTGAATGGCTTTGCTGTCAATCTCATGCATAAACCTATTTTCTGTGTGCGTACCAAACTCCTGCTATGAAAATATTGTAACATTTTAAAGATTTGAATATTATTTTATTTAGTTACTTCTAACCTATTTTAAATTTTACAAGAAATAAGTAAAACTAGGACATGTTTACTTTAGTTTTGTTAGACAGCAAAAATCAAAGCAGTAATTATATATATATATATATATATATATATATATAATCATGTTGGTATTACTTGAGTGGAGTACAAGAAACATACCTTTGTTCTGTTGTTTTGTTACATTTGCTGAGACTGGTTCATGTTGCATGGTAAATTAACCTAGTCCTAACTAACTAAAAGCTTTTCACTTTAAAACCAAACTAAATTGAGTTATGGAGAGAAAACATTTTAATTGGTTGTGTAACTTAACTATACTTTTAACCCATTGAGCAAACGATGCATTCATGAGACACTACTGTGGTGGTAACTAAGCCGTTTTCCATTTACATAAACTGGCTAGATGTCATTGCGATGTCTATCGAATAGGCAGCAACATCGGTCGCATCATTTGTAAAAAATGTATTCGAAGCATTAAAAAACTGAAATTATTGCAATGCCTTTAAAACGGTTTCCGAGATTAAAAATAAATTTGGCCGCATCTCTTGCAGTTTCATTCAATGACTCATAAAACATATTTTTACACATGGTGTGTCTCTTGGCAACATATGACTTTTTTTTTTTTTTAATTAAGTGCTTTTTCATTACGTTGGTAAACAATCATTTAATCTATTCTCCAACCTCTTTTTTTTTTTTTTTTTTTTTTTCAAAACTTGTCCAGCATCTAAGCACCCAGAACGAGGGTCTGGCTGCTCCACTGTG
>JBAMIG010000012.1:11540351-11554828 GCA_037177335.1 Kiunga ballochi
ATACATTCACTCTTATTTTGTATTTTAAATACGTAACGGCGTTACATGTAATCCGTTACCTCCCAACCCTGGTTGTAACAGGAAACCAGTAAAAGCTTTTGGATGGTAGCCTTCGAGGATCAGATTTGGTGACCCCTGTTCTAGGGCCAAAAATCTAGATCGTATGCAAGAAGTACACGGTCATCGTCAGAAATTAGTGAAGCCAGACCAGACTTCACCAAGGTGTGGGAGTAAACAAATCCTTTTTATTTAGTAAAAACACTGATTCTGGAGTCCTGGTCCTGGGCCAGGGATGAACTTTTTGGATTCTGGAAGATGTCCGATGGAGGAGAAGCAGCTATGGATAAATCTCTGAGTTATAACTTCATACTCACATCTATATAAATTAGCCTCCGCACTAGTATTGATTGCCACCATTTTTTGGATAGTTTAGCATTTCCTCTTCCGCTACGTCAGCAAGATGGCGTTGGTTTAGTGCACCAAGTGGCAAATATTTTACACTAGCTTTTTGGCAAATTTTAGGGCAGCATCCGGATACTTTCAGAGCCCTGACTTTTTCCTTAAATATTAATGTAAACACACCTAAATATAGTGCACAAAGTAGTTCGCTGATTGGGACACAGCCATTGTCTACATTTTATTTTATTGCATCCTCTTTTCTTCAACCAAACAGTCACATATATAAATCTGTACAAGTTTGTCTCATGGATGATACTTTGGCCCTGTCCACATACACCCACGGTCTTCCACGTTATGTACTTGGTTGAAGTGTGCACTTAGTGTTTGAGTGCGTAGGTTACAAGTGTGGGAAACAGGAAAATTGGGGCATATATGTCCTGTGAGGAGACATTTTCAGACCTAGATCAACTGAAGATGAATGTCATTTTGACAATTTTGTTTGTATAAAATCCACACATTTTTAATTAAATAATTACTGGACAAATACATGTAAAGTTACTGCACAATTGTTTTCTTTTCCAATCTAATCTAAATGTAATGAGACAATCAAATTGAATGCCTTGTGGCTTTTTGAAATCAAAAAGTGAATAAATTATTTGCATAAAATGTCTGAAAAAAATCACTATTATCAGTAAAATCAGTTAGCAAAGCAGTGACTGAAACTGTAATGAAAGTTGATCTTTTGTCATTCATGGAGTCAAAAAAATAAAAATGATTTTTTTTTCAAAATGACCCTTTTTTTTACCCCTTATGGTCTGATGTCACATATTTAATACATACTGTTTCTGAGACATGTTGCATCACTTTATGGCAGAAACTTCACTCATAATGCTGTTGTTTACCACATGATACTGGCCTCCTGGACCCTGGTGACCACCAGACAGCAGGAGATTACACTGTAATAATTTTTACTTGTTCCATGGTAATAAATAGTAAACATATGGAAAAAATAAATAGCCTAGTCTTTTCAGATTTAGTTAAAGGGTCAAAAAAAGTTATTAGATTTTAAATATGAGATGTCTCTGCCCAGTTACTCTCAATTCAGGCATTAAGGGGTTAAATTATTTCTATATGTTATTGGGTTCTAACCAACAATCAGTATCTCTGAAACATTACAGTCCTAACTGTAAAAGTGCTTAATATCTAGAAAGTTATTGAATTTTAGTCTTCATCAATAGATTTATTTAGTCTCATTTAGTATGTTTGCAAGCTGGTTGTAGCAGAAGACTCTAAAAATCTGTAAGCATAGTAGAGAATTCTTTAACATGAGTCAGATACAGTCCTCATGGGTGGACATGAACAAAAACAGACCAGGCACCATTTGCTTCAAGTATAACAGATATAAATTACTTCTCATAGATGCTATTGTTTCTTGGTATCTGATAGATGTCCATAAGATAATGCTGGATGACTACCTCATGATATAAACCAAAAAAGTATTAATTTCATACCCCCCATCTCAAATTGATCTAATGAGGAATTAGTCAGTGTTTAGCCATTATTTACACAGACATTGTTTTACTAATGGAGCAGGTTCACTGAGAAATTATGTGTGAAATTTCTCTCAGTGATCAATGATACAGAAAGTTTGTGTGCTATTAATGTGGAACTTCAACTATTTTCAACCTTTTTTTAGACAGTATTTTCCATTAGTCAAGTGAAATGCATATAATAAAAAGGTTATAGTTCTAACAGTAAGCTGAAAAAATGTAGTTTTTGTTCTTTTTATACCAGTGTTAGACTAGCCAAAAGGGTCCAAAAGCTGTTATTTTAAGGAATTAACACCAAAAATCAGGAGAAGCAAATACAAATGGGGCAGGGGACATTTTATGTCTGTTTTTCACACAAAGGGAACTACATTTTTAAAAAGTGGATACTCATGTCAGATCTGAGAATGATCATAATCTTTCTTATTGTTTCATGAGTGAAGCAGTGTTGTTGGTATTCCCTGTAGCAGTGCCCAGAATGTCTTTAAACCATATACAACACATGTACTACATCCACCAATGCAACAAATACATATGCAACATATAATGCAATGCCACCAGGCAAAAACATTACAATAAACATCAACCAAAAAATTTAAAAATGGACTCATGTCAGATATGAGAACTTTTACTATTTTGATGCACATACAGTATATAGGGTAGGGATCTCTTGGTAGAGTAAATATTTAGTGACTAATTAGTCTTACCAAATATGAGGTTGTAAAAATGGCCACTTTGTTTGGGTTTGTAACACTATACTATACTATACTAAACAATACAATCATTTAGCAGACGCTTTTATCCAAATCGACTTAGAAAGGATCATTTTTAACCCTAGTTATTTTCCTAACATGCATGTCTTGTGGGTGGGACGAAGCCGGAGTACCCGGAGAGAACCGACGAATACATGGGAAGAACATGAAAACTCCACACAGAAAGACCACAAGACAAACCTCCCCAGCCTAGGCTTAAACCTAACCTTCTTGCTGTGAGGCCACAGTGCTAACCACTGCGCCACCATGCTGCACCACCAAATGTGTTTATGCATTCCTATCAAGTTATGATATTATATCCAAATTAAAAGAAAAATACATTCATTATTGCTTGTATTTTTTTTCATTTTTGTTTTGTTTTGTTGTTTTTGTTTTTGAATTGTAAGTTTTTCAGTGTTCCTGTTTTATGTTTTGTCTCAAGAAAAAGGGAATGCATTCAGCCAGTTTAAAATCTGCTGATTGACTCAGAAAGTGCAGAATATCCTTAAAACCTTCTGGGATGCTTTGACGGTATGTTTTAGAAGGTTATGTATCTCTACTATATTGTAACATGCATTCAACTTTGCTAAATCTGAACAGAAAGTTAAACCAAATCCAATTCAGACCTCCTCCAGCTGCTTCTGTCTCCTGTAACATCAATATAGCAGCGCCAAAAAAGACATGCATGCATGCAGCTAATATTTATTTACCTCCACCATGTCTTAAATACAACATATATTCAATTCAGCTTTATTTGTGTCTAACATGGCTGAATATTTATTAGCATCTCTGTATTTACTCTAATAAATGCTTCTTATTTTACAGTAAGCTAACATACTAATATAGACTAATATTGCAGTGTGGTTGTGTGACAGTGTTCTATTCAATCTATTTGACTGCATGTTGTGGATTTTCAAATACAAATTCAATGAATTTATTGAATCTTCATTATAAGTTTGTAAACACCTAAAGTGACAAAACCAATGCCATCTATTCACCAATAGATCATCTACCTCTGATATGAAGTCAGATTATGGAGGCATCTGTCTAAGCAGGAAAGCCTAAATTTAACTTTGTCTAAAGACATTCACCAACTCATCCCTGCATATCCTGGAGTGTCCCCTGGCCAATCAGAAGATGTAATCCCTACATCAGGTCTTGGGTCCTCCTATGGGTTACCTCCCATGGAGATGTGCCTTCACCTCCTTCACTTGAGGAACCTCATTCCCAACCAAAAGAGTACACTCCACTCTGTCTCATTAAAAATGATCATCTTAGATTTAGAGGTGGTGATTCTCATCACATACACTTCACTTTCTAATGCGTATCGTTCCAGCTGGAGCTAGAGATCAAGCACCTATAGAGTCAACAGAGCTACCTCATCTCAATAAGCAGAGACCCAAGTTTGAGGTTACCAAACCAGATCCCCCCCTAACACTTTGGCTGTACCTAGACATTCTGTACTCAAAAATCATGAACAGAATCCGTGACAAGAGGCAGTTTTGGAGTCCAGCCTCACGAGAAAGTATTTGATTTACTGCCCGCAATGCAATCCAACCTTTGGCACTGGTCGTACAAAGAAAAGAAATTTATACATTAAAAAAAAAACCTTATGTGAGTGTAAAAATATAGATCAACCCGACTGTATTGTCTTTGTTTATTACCATTTGTATTCACTTCCCCGTATGATCCACTAAAACCAAGTTCCTTCTCATAGAATTCCTCATCCTGTGATCTAAACTTCAAACAATGAATCCACACTTTCTAAGGGATTCAAGCTTTCCTGACCCCAGTTTACCTCTGTACTATTTATCATTATAATGAATCATTTATTTCTCCACCTGTTTTCATCATTTCTATTATTCAAACACTCCTGAGATGCCACAGCAAAAAGTACAACAGTTGGTTGTTGTTTTGATTCCAAGCTTGAACTAAAATTAACTTTCCCTTTCACTGAGGACTTGCATCTGTCATCTCTCCAGCTTGAAAGAGTTGACAATAAGCTTTTCATCTAGACGGAAGGCTAAAATTTGGTTGAAAAAGAAAGTCAGCATGTACTTAACTTGACTTACCAGACTTCACAAAATTAAAATTAAGAAAGTAGATCTACATCAGAGAAATGGAAGCTGGAGACTGAGCAAGTACTCAAAGTAGGTGCAAAGACACTGGTTTCTCTCTGCACATGCAGCTATAAGACACTTGTTAATGGCACCAAGATACAGGCTGGTGATTGCTAATGAATTGAGCTTCTATTCTTAAAGTTTAGCTTTATGATTAAAAGGAGAAGGTAAACAAGAAACTAAAATCAGCTAAGCAATCATTTAATTAAATAAAAAGACAAACTGCTGGATTAAAAAGGTACAGTGCAATGATTTATCTACAGCAGGAGTCTGCCACTAAATTTGGTCTGGAGCCAAATTTTTCTGACAAATTTATTGGTGAGACAAAATTACATCTTTATTAGGCAAAATGTTTTCCACCAAACTAAACAAAACAGTTTATATCTGCACTGTTGTATACTGCACAACAACATAATTTAACAGGAATTTGTGTTTAAAAAATGTTGTGCTTTGGCTCCACATCAGCTTCTTTTCCTTTACCCCTCAAATTGTGAAAAACCTCAATATTGCAAATTTAAAAAAAAAAAATGAAAAGACCAGCATCAAGAAAAACCTAAAATGTTTCTAAAATGTTTACACACTCATAAGATTGTTTTTTATGTATAAATATTTTGCAAGATGTGTCCAGAAACCAGTTTATTATAAATAGAAAAAATATAGCCTAGCATCATGATTTTATCATTTTAATATTACTTTCTTGTGTAGTTGTGGTAGACAAAAGCAACTAACACCCAGAAACACAAGCACACCAACTTGCTGTAAGTGTAGCACTTTGTTTAGTAGGACTGAACAAGAAGAACTGCATTTTGAAACTAAAGAAGTACCGTATTTTAAAAAACAACGTGACTGTTATTTACACTGAGAATGGTATCCCTAATGTTGGAAGCATGGGTTGTTATTTGGTCAGCAGGGGGTGACTGAATGTCATTGCCATGGCCATATTGTATGTGTGTGTGTCAGGGACATGTTTTCTGTTACAGTTTGGTGTTTATGTCTGAATGAAACAATACATACCTGCGTTATAGTTTGCCAATTCAAACAATCACTAACAGACAGAAACTCCGGTCCATTTTGATGTGTATGTGTGTTATGCTGGTGAGATCATTATGAGCAGTGATTAACTTTATTCATGACAAAAGAAGCTCGGGGTAAAGTTACAGGAAACTAACAGTAGTAAAGCTCACGCTTGCCAAGATAATTGTGGTCACTAGCCAGCAACAGCAAGAGGCAAGTTTGGGTTAATCTTATTTTTAAAATAAGAGTTGTATATAACAATATGTGTAATGGCTAGTAAAATGTGCCTTTATTTTCATTTTTGAAGTAATTGTATTTAGCCGAAAGTGTTCATTGTTCTGAGTTAAAAACAGTTTGGCCAACATGGAAATATGTGTAAAACAGTAGAGGATTATTTGTAATCAAGAATTAAGCACAGATTGAACTGTTGTGTTAACAGTCTGTTGTACTTGGTTTTCTCACATTTATAAGATGACATCGGTGTGTAAAATAAGGATTGTGCATTACAGGATAAACAAGAAAAATAAACTTTTTGTATACTCAACAACTTTTTCAAATATGAGGAATTGTAGCATTTCATTGATTTTTGTTACAGAGTATCTTCTTCAGCTATTCATAGGTGACGTGTCCAGGGTGTGCGCTTCCTGCCTCTCGCTAGCCTCATGCTGGGATGGGCTCAGACGACACAAACCACTTCTTGAGCCTTTGAAAACATTCCTTTTTGTGGCACAGATGTGTCTCGCTGCAAAAATCTTTCACTTTCTGTACCAATTATGTGGTACAGCCACAGCAGCAAGGCTTTGGATGTAATCACTGACATCACTCCTCCAAAATGATGCAAGCACCAATTTGCAGTTTGCAGAAAAATGTCCTGGATCACTCAACACACACTGCAAATGTTTAGCACAGTCCATCACTTCACATGTGGGAATTTTTCAGTTGGTTGCCATTTCCAAGTTGTCAGTTGATGTAATTTCAGTACCGAGACACTGAGCTATTGGGAAATGAAACCATTATCTGACACAGATGTTTACAATCTTGAAGTCTAGATTAGTGCTGTAAAAATGACACAGGAAGTGAGAAATTTGTCAAATAGCAAACATTCCTAAGTAATTTTCTATAAAATTATGCAGTGACAAGAAGAGCAATGCTGGTAATCTCCCAGGTTTGCTGCTGGTATACTTCTACTTCAACTTCACACCTACAAACGTTGCTCCTGTGAAATACTACTTTGCAGGATAGCGATAATGCTCTTGCATTAAGCCTTAGAACGAGCATTAGTAATAGCGTGAAATAAGAGCAGCAAAATGTTGAAATGAAATCTGACATTTATTCTTAAACTACAATAAAATGACGAGGAAAGACAGGAGTAGGAGGAGAGAAAAGTTGAGAGAGAGAGAGAGAGAGAGAGTGCACAGGTAAATTAAATTTAGAAGGAAAATAAAGGGGCCAGGCAGCCGAATGTGGAAGAAATAGAAATAAATCAAAAGTGTGAAAAAGAAATGACACACCACGGTGAGCTGGAAAAAGGAGCAAAGCAGTGGGAGAGATGGTATGAGTAGGCTCTAAAGAGGAAATCAGCTGCCTTCTAATGGGCACTGATTACATCTCCACCTAAATGTCAAGTACATTTCCATTTAAAGTACCCCGCTACTTAAAAAGGCATGATGAGAGGCTCGCCCGGGAAACACAGGCACTCACAGGTATATGTGCCAATACATTAAATGACAAATTTATATAGGTCCATACAGCAAAGTAAACAACTTAGAAGATGCACACAAAAAGATGTCTTATCTAATTGTACATCTAACCCGTATGTCCGTGAATCATACACACTTTGACAGTGCACACCTTAATTCCATCAATAAAATCCAGTCAAGAGTCACAAACATGGCTTTTTCTCTCGTTTTTAACCCTCCCACACATCTGCTCTGAACCAATGAGGCATACTCTTCCCCAGGGTTTTGATAATGACTGCCAATCAGGATCTTCGTAACTGTGCCTACCAGCAAAGACCAGGAAGACAGATGAGTGGCCAAGAGGGGCTCCAGCTCCACTGCACTGAACAGCCTGCAGCACATAGATAGATTCAATATGTCACAGTAACATGCAGAAAACAGCCGATGCGACACAAGCAGGGAAGGGAAACCTGCATGGAGGCAGCAGCAAAACACACACAAACAACAGGTGATTTCATAAATTAGAGGAAAATTTGAGAACTAAAAAAAAAAAACTTTTAAAGGAGAGCATGGCAGCTGCACAGCAGTGTGTGCAGTGCTTAATACATCAATAAAACAAAGAATTGCAGTCAGGAGTTAAATAGCTGCCTGAAAACAAAAACAGAAACAAACTGATAAATAATTTGGTTGAAAGTACATGAAGTAGTATCACACTCTCTTTTTCTCAGTTTTTCTGTCCACTTTAATGATTAAAGTCCATTTGAGCACTAAATGTTGTCAGGGTGTCTCGTCTGGCCCTCCCTCGTGTGTCTTCCCCTCCTATCAACCTCCTGATTACCCTCATGTGTTTCACCTGTGTCTCGTTTTCCCCAGTGTATTTAGTTTCCTGATTCCCTGTGTTCCCTGCCAGAGTGTTGTACTGCTCTCAGTGTTTGCTTCCAGTGACTCCTTTGTGAATTAAAAGCATCTTTTTTGTAATCGCCGGTCTGCGTATGTGTCCGTCCCTTCACGGTCCTGACAAATGTTCCTTACCTCAAACCCCTGTGAGGACTCGTGCTATAATACTGTTCTTAGTATGTGATTGCTGTTATTACCTACAATGCATGGCTCTGATTTTTTGTTGTGTGTGTGTGTGTGTTTGTGAGATTGTTTTATCTTGAAAGATTTCCAAAAACATTTTTTAAAAAGACTTAACTGGATTTTAATTTTAGTGCATCATCCACAGACTCCATTCAGACGATATTGCTTTCACTTGTTGATGTCTAATTGGCTGCATTTCTTCTTTTCACCACACACATAAGCTCACATTTTTCTGTCGTTATAATTGAAGAAGGTGCAATTACACTCTTTTTTAACTATGATGGTTGCTTTTGAATATTTGTTTTGTGTTTTTCTTTACATTTCCAGTTTCATGATATAATATTGGAAACATCATTCTATAGATATCCCTGTTAAATAGCTACACCATACAATAAATGTCTCAGTATCAATATTCACTACTGCAGATCTAATGCTCTCCCTCACATGTCCTCTGATGCTCCTGTGCTAAGAAAATAGCTGACAGGTCTCAACTACAAATAAAACCACAGGAAAAGTACTATAATTTTAATATATTTGATCAAAAGTCTTTGTAAAAATCTATTGTAGTATTTACATAAGATTTAATGAGTTTATAAAAACAGATACAAATAAGCATTTTATCCTCCCCCCCAGCAGACTGTAAAAGGCAGGATTCACTCACATAAGTGGATTTGTGTGACTGTAAAATGCAATTTGTTCCATTTTCTGGTAAGACTAAATTAACAACACAAAGAAGAGCTTTTGGTCTTCAAAGAAAATACTCAAAATCTTTAGTTTTCACTGGTTGATCAACAAGTTGTAAAGCAGATATTTAGCATTTTATTTATTTTATACAATGTTCTTTGCTCTGACACTTTGACCATCAAAAGGTCCTGCTTCATCATGACAACTCTGCTGGCCTTACAGATCAGTTACCTTTGCTTGTGTCTGCAACACTCATGCCCCAGCATGCAACAGCATAGAGCAGGGTTGGCAACTCCGGTCCTAGACAGCTGCTCTCCTGTAAGTGTTATGAGTTTCCCTTTTGCAACACACCTGACACACATCAGGCTTAATTAGCAGACTTGTTCAGAGCTCAACTTTAAACTGCACAAGTCAGCTAATTACCCATTGATCTGAGTCAGGTGTGATGCAGCGTGGAAACCCAACACTTGCAGGAATGCAGCTCTCAAGACCAGAGTTGCCTATCCCTGGCTTAGTGGATAGCACTGGCTAACATGTAAAACATAAAACATCCTAAGCAGTTTGACCGATGTGAAACAACCTAGGCCACCTCAAAACATAGAAACAACTCTGCCCCTTCTTGTAAAGTGTAGTAGTACTCTTAATCCAGTCCAGTTTACTGTCAATATGCACTTTAAGATATTTGTAGACCTTTACCACTTCCACATTGTCACCCTGTCCCCTAAACTCCAGTAAGGTCTATAGTTACATTGGTCACATTAAGCTGCAGATTTTGTTTACACCATAAAACAAAAGGGTTCACAGTAGCCTAATATTCCACTTCATCACCTCCACTGACATGTCCAACTATAGCAGAGGGATCAAGAAACTTCTGAGGGTCTCTGTGCAGTAGCTAAAATCAGTTTTGTAGGGGGTGAAAGTAAAAGGGGAGAGGACAGTCCTTTGTGGTGCTCCAAAGTGGCTGACCACTGCAATCTACATACAGGGCTGCAAACACACATACTGTGGTTTTAGTATGGTCCACCTCTAGTATAGTATGGTTTTAGGTGGTCCACAATCCAGGACACAAATTGGTAAATGGCCTTATACTTGTATAACGCTTTTCTACACATTATTATTTTCTACACATTCTACACATGTATTCAAAGCGCTTTGACACTGTTTAAAACATTCACCTATTCGCTCACACAAACACTCACACATTCACACACCGGTGACACAGCACCGGGAGCAACTGGGGGCTCAGTGTCTTGCTCAAGGACACTTCGACATGTGGATGCCAGAGCCGGGACTTGAACCACTAACTTGCCACATGGTTATGACCATGCACATCCAGTTTATGTGTTAAATTATAGATGAAGAAAGACATACATTACAGCAGCCACTGATTGTAACCCTGTCTTGTTATTCTCATTCTAGTGAAGTCTTACCATTTATTTTGCCCTTGTCAGCGCTTGTTAACCTATACATTGATTCTTCTGCACTACTGTACATCTCCTTTAATTAAAGACACCATCTAATCAGACTTTTTGTCAACCTGTATTTGTGAGTGCGCAGCTGTCATCTCAAGATGATTAAGGCTAAATATAGCTTTACACATTTGCATGTATTGATGTCAAATATCATATCATCAGCAAAGAAGTGTTAAAACTGCTTTGACCTTTGGTGAGTCAAAACAACTTTAACAGTAAAAGGAATGTGACTTTATTTCAATAATTAGTGCATGATCACATGAAAAAAATGTTTAAATAGCATGTTTAAAAGTGTCATGTTATTCTGTTTTCAATAACATTCATCTTCATGCAAAAGGTTGCAAAAGTAAAAAATAAAACCATGAAGCCTACTAAGTAGGGTTAAGGTAAGATGGGTTATAGAAAACTTACTCAGAATATTGTGCAGTCCTCATTGAAACAAAATCGATGATAAATTAGAAACATAAACAACAAATACAGTGGGTATCCTTTGGGATATTTGTGGGCCGAATGCTGGTGCATATAGCACCAAAAGCCAGAAGGAGACTTTAACTAAATTTTTATAGCTGATGTTTTAACATTTATATGACAGTGAGCATTTTTTAAAGTAAGAATGACACATGGGGTACAGTTACATGGAGGCATTATTAAATGCCTTTTTAAATTGAGGAGAAAAAAATCAGCTTGACGATGAACTTTGTCATTTTAAAGACCTGAAATATTAAGATGTCTTCAAAAAGTTATGTTTATCACAGAATATGACAAATTTCATGCTTTTTGGCAATAAAATTGAATATGTTTTCTGCTAGGGGGTCCCTTCCTGTAAACAAACTGCAGCTTAACAGCAGTAAATTGTTTGCATGAATATCCTTAATCTGAATGCCACTGTTACCAATGAGAGCATTGATTAGCTACTATTTACCAACTATTAACAAATCGCTCATAGACAGCTTCAAAGTTTAACAGAACTAATTAGCTTTAAAAATGGAGAAAAAAAAACGGAGATGGTGCTTTAATAAAAGAGCACAGCGAAGGGGACAGTATGTGGTCATCATGAAAGGACGGCATAAGGACAAATAATACTGTCTTGACCCAACACAAGACATGTTTAAATGACAGGGCTCGGAGCTGTGAGAGAAATAAAAAACCAACAGAAGAAAGGGCCCATTTCAGCATCGATCACTTTTATGCCCTCGGTCTGTTTGCATATTTTAGACCCATAAACAACATGAATGATGTGCCGTGTAATGCACCATAATCGAGATTTATTCAATCTCTGGTGGAGGGGTAGAGAAAAGGAGATGTTCAAAATCCAAGGATCATGAAGGAAAGGTGTGACTGTGAGTGCGTATGTGTGTGTGCCTCATGATTTATTTGATTTAATTAGATCGCCGATGTAAAACAGCTTGCGGGGAGGGGGGATGGAAAAAATGGTAAAAACGACCGTAGAGGGGGACATAAATAATGCTAAGCTTTTTTCCCCTCTACTCTGCTTTTGTTCTTTTTCTGCTTCTTGCTTTTCTTTTAACTCCGAGTAATTTGCTATCTCTCATTTTGTTCCATCTCCATTGCCTTTTTTTCCCCTTATGTCCTATGTCCATTTTCTTCCTTATGACAAAAAGTTTCTTTGAGATTTACCAATCCAACCCCCACCACACTTTTCCTTTCTCCTCCTCCTCTGTCTTGCTTCCTTGCTCCCAGCTGAATAATGATGGAGGGTAAACACCTCATTAGACTAAAAGGCCCATAGGAACAATTAGAGATGTGGTACCCCGTTACTTTGTTCCTCTCTGATCATTCAGAGACATTTTGAAAAGCAGGACAAAGAGTTATCCTGAGAAGCAAAGACAAAATGGGTGGGTTGAGACACATCTCAACAAGTTTAATCTGCATAACTTTACTACTAACTGTTGCTGCCTTTGTGCCAGTTGTTGTCTTTCTGCTGTTTTCACCTACAATCTTAACTTTTCTTTATTTTTAACTCAGTCAATGGCGTAATGTTTTTACCTGCATTAATCTGTTAACAAAAACCTGTGGTCAGATTTTTGTTTTGTTTTTTTCTGAGAATGGGTCATGGTTCCAGAGGTGTGGACTTGAGTCTGATGACTCAAGTTAGACTTGAGTTGTAGATTTAATGACTTCAGACTCGACTTGACAAATTTATGAATGACTTGCAACTCGACTTAGACTTGCATTGAAGTGACCTGTGACTTAACTTTGACTTTGGGCTATTGACTTGGAAGTAAGGTTAGCTAGTCAAAGTTAGCTAGCTGATTTTAGCTCAGTAACAGAACATTAGCATGATGCACTCAGCTATCCATTGATCCCACATTTGCACCACAAAGTAAACATGTTTTTTTTTAGTGTATCAGACTCCACTTTAGTCAGAATACAAAGAATACAAATGCTACAGCAGAGATATAAGATATTCCCATGTTAACGTCATTCACTTTTCTGATAGCTTCCCTCCCACTGCTGAACTGGATAAAAGAAAATAACATTATGTTAATATTTTACAGGACATAAGTGGTGAATTTCAAAAAGTGTTGAAATAAGCAGAAATCTTAGAAAAAATATTTTGTGTAAACTTTTTCAATATTTATAACAAAAACAATTTGATTACGATCTCATGGTGACTTGGCTGAGACTTGGAAATGAGTGTTGAGGACTTGTACTTGACTCTGGATTGTTTGTCTTGACTTGGGACTTGACTTGGGACTTGACTTGGGACTTGACTTGGGACTTGCTACACAATGACTTTGTCCCACTTCTGCATGGTTCAAACAAAACAATTAATTTGTGTAGTGTAAGGTTTTACAGCAGGGATCTCATACACCTGTCCTGGAGGGTTTCTGTTTTTCTGTCCATGTGGCTCAAACTGAATGGGTCTAAAACAGAGATAGGCAACTCCGGTCCTAAAGGACGAGTGTTGGGACTTTCCCTGCTGCAACACGCCTGACACACATCAGACATTGGCTGACTTTTTCAGAGCTTAACATCAAACTGTACAAGTCTGCTAATTGCCCGTTGATTTGATTCAGGTGTGTTTAAGCGGAGAAAGTCCTAAGACTTGCAGGAATGCAGCCCTTGAGGACCGGAGTTGTCCATCCCTGATCTAACAGCTTGATGTCTTCTAAGACAATTAATCCAAGTTCTTCCAACTCATATAATGATCAACATCACTGATGTTGAGCAGCTTTGCACTGTGTTTACAGTTTTCCTGTGTGAACAAAGCTGTCAAGCTGTTGTTGCAAAGTGAAATCCTTTCAGGTCTTTTATTTTTCTTTCAACTTATTTAACTTTTTTTTTCTTTTTCTCATTCTCATTTATTTGTTTACTCTTACATTTGTTATTGTTTGTCTTCAGTTATTAATTTAATGGTAAAATGTAATTAATTGTATTTTAAATTATTCCAGTCTTTTCAAAATTTTTGTTCTTACTTTTTTTTTTTTGGTAATAAATTCAGGTATCAGAGGTTTATTCTAACAATTGAAAAAGTTAAACTGAAGATGTTTGACATGTATTAAGTTAGATTTATTTATTTATTTTTGTTTAATATGATTATTTCTTAACTTGCTGTTGTAGTAACTTTGAAGTTAAAGGGATATCTGCTGAGTCCAACCGGCTAGCAGGCAGGAAAGTGGTCGCCTAGAGCAGGGGTCGGCAACCTTTTTTACTCAAAGAGCCATTTGGGACCGCCCCCCAATGAAAAGAAAGCACCCGGAGCCAC
>JBAMIG010000012.1:11554928-11591397 GCA_037177335.1 Kiunga ballochi
TAAAATAAAATTTAATTTTTATAAAATACTCATTATTTTCCAAAGTCACAAGGAGCCACAACAGAAGGATGAAAGAGCCACGTGTGGCTCCGGAGCCATGGGTTGCCGACCTATGGCCTAGAGCATTACAGGAGCTTGTAAATCTTGTTATTTTAATTTCACACTTTTGTTCTTTATGTCAAACAGAGTAGCAGAGGCTCACAAGACAACACAAGTAGTTTAGCAGGTTAATACATGCTGGCAGGTCGACTAATGCATGAAACTCTACATTAATTTCAATTTTTGTGTTTCAATGTACCTCTTAATTTAATAATACACATTGAAAAATATTCACATTTAATAAGCTCACTTGCTATATTTTCTACATTCAGCAGAAATGCATAGAACCATAAATATTTATGAAAAACGCTGCCTACCACTGAATCTGAATTGAAATTAGATCACCTTACAACCAAGCCCTTTACCACACACCCTTCCCTTCTGAACTTTGACATGCTTAGCTCTTCCAAATGCTTGTGCAGTGAAAGGGAAGTGACTGCATTAATGGTGTTGTGGAGCTGTTAAAGGCCCAGAAACCACATGCTGGGAGCAGTGGGGACTCGGAGTTGCTACGCATTGCATTGAAGGTGTCTTTTAGTTTGGTCTTCATAATACCTGGATTTAACTGCAGAGGCACAAATAGAACAAAGACAAGAAGTAGTGGAAAGTATAATTAAAGCAGCATGACAACTATTCAGAATCCCATTTACAGTATGGATCCATATTCACACTGAGAAACAGCTACACTGTAGCCATTATGTAGATCTAAAGATTTGAGATGATTGAATGTGCAAGATAAAGAACAAACAAAAGAAACAACATTAAGAAGTGAATTAATAAAATGAAGTCAGTGTGATTAAACCTATAATAATGACTCTTTTTCATTTTAGTAAGTAAGACCAAAAACACTGATGCGTTTCCTCATTATCTTTTGTAAACTAATAACCATCCAATTAATGTTTTCATGCTTTAGGTAAAACATTCATTGGGCACATGCTAGATTTTGTTTACATAAACCTACCATTTTTATTTCAAAACCACTGTGCAACGGGAAAGTGTGCAAACATCACTGAATCCCAGGTCAAATGATTCTGCAGTCAGCTAATATACAGTAGATGGTCACACAACACTTGCATGCAGGTGAAATTTGGTCGTAGGAAGTTGACGGGACAACACACAGGAGGTTGAAAGCTGCACATTTTTAGTTCAGGTTTAATGACTAATAAGAAAGAATAAATGCAAATCACTGCAATGCAGGAACACCAGTCTGTAAAGCAAAGGCATTAAACACAAACAAGGTGAAACAAAACAGATAATATGGTAGTGAACAAAAAGAAAATGGATTTAAATGGGACCCTCTGAAAATAATGCTGGTGTGGCAATCCTTAACTGAAGCCAGGTGTCCTGAAGGAAGCCAAAAATAATAATAAGAAGAAAAAGAAATCAAACCAACATCAGACACCATGGATGCTGACAAATCTTCCAGGAACTTTTTTTTCCAGACACATTTTCCAATTAATGTTTTACGTAGGGCTTCAGATCTATTTTGCTGGTTGTATGAAAGCTGGGGGCTTCACCTCAAACCTACTGTAAGGGACCAAAATCCACAGTCTTGTCATATGTAATAAACCAGCCTCATTATCAGAGCATCACACTAATCAGACACCGTACACAGTTTTGTAGTAAATACAAAGTATGAAGTGGGAAAAAAGCAGTGTGTTCTTTTAAAAGCGCCAACCACTGTGTCTTACCATAAGCAGTATATTTAAAATAGGTTTAAAAGATTTTTTTTAAAAATCAGGCTTAAATTTGAGTATCTTACTCCTTCCCTGTCTCTGTTGAACAGGTCTAATGTGTATCTGAAGGAGCAGAGAGAAGAGATGAGCTAGTCTCTCCCCAGACGTAAAGGAAGTAAGTCAGAGCTCTCTGGAGAAATTCAGGACAAAGTAATATAAGATGGTTCTTACGACACTGGTAAGAACAGATAGAAAGAACCGATAGGTAAAAGCTATACTCCCACTAATATCCTTTCACAGGTAAGAGAAATAGTTACAGCAATGATGCAGCTTATAACTTTTCATTTAAAATTTAAGTCAAACAAAGGAACTACTTATAATCACAGGAGATCTATGTGGTTCCTACAACATTTATTTTTTTTGTCTGGTTTCTGATAATCTCAAACTCCAGAATCAGTCAGGTCAGTGGTCTTTAAAACTGAATTAGTTTTTCAAAAAAACTGTATGAAACCAGACAGGAATGACACAGAAATATTCATATAGAGTGCATGATAAAACAAAAAGGTAAGCTAGAAAAAAAAAATGATATAAAGATGGAAAACAACAGGGTGGCTCATATTTGTTGAGGTTACTGGTCCCTAGTTTCACTATTTTGAGCTAAGAAAACAAGCTAAATGTAGGCCAACTTCAAAGTTTGAACTTAAAATGACCTCTCTAGAAAAACGTTTTCTATGACACAAATACACACACACACATAGGACATATACACACTTCAGCTACATATCCTCCTCCCTAAATGCTGCCTGAGGATTTCACCTCTCCTGTGTTATCAGAGCATTCGCTCTACATAACCCCGTCTTTTTGTTTTACCCCACTTTATCCCACTAACCTCCCAGCGCACGTACATGCATCAATATGCCAGAGGTGTCACAGCAGGACTTAGGCACATAGGCAGGGTTGCTCAGATCTTTGTATTGATCCTAATGGGAAGAGGGTTACAGGTTCAACTCTAGGGCAGCCTAAAGGTTACCCATTAGGTCGTGAAATGGGGGAAGAGCCTTTGAAAGTGATGATATCATTGGCATGGCAATGGTGAGGGAGATTATGGGATGTTTCACTAGGTCAAAAAGGAGTGAAGGAAAAAGAGATCTAAGCAGGTCGATGATTGGCGGCGGCGATTATGCTATTCAGTGTGTGTACAGATGCGTACGAGCACGCACACCACCTGATGTTAAATATAAAGTTTTCCCACAACACACATACAGCATGCATGCCACACAGAGCCAATACTGTGTCACCTCTCTGCCCCAAGGTATAAACATTATAGCAACTTGGTAACTGCAAACTTGAAAGCGAGCAACACAGAGAAGAGAATGATTAACATATTGTTCATTAGTACTTCAGTCAACAATCAAATCTAAAATGCACAGTGAATAATGAATCTAAACAGTGCAAAGGGTTAGACTTTGACTTTATTACTCCTTGTTCAAGCACACTGCACAGAGCTTCTGAAGTGTTTCTGTATAACTCGTGATAAAGTGGTTGAATGTGTTAGATAAATGTATTAGATTTTATTAGATATAAGTCGTTTGTGGGTTTGAAACTCCAAGGTTTTGGTTTAAATCCTTAAAATTGTTTAGATATGCCTACTAGCATTTGGGAATATAGGAATGTATACATAAAGGCCCTTTGCATACAGCTTTTCAGATTATGTATGGAAGCTAGTTTGCTGCTGCTATAGTACACTGTCAGCACATGTAAGTATGTGCTTAATGTATCAGGAAGTCCTAATACATATTGAGCTAGCTGCTTTGCCTGGTTGACACGTGAAGGAAACAGTTTCTTTTTTTTTTTGCAAAAAGTAGTTTCTGAAAGCTCAAGTAAGAACTTTACCTTCACCGGTCCACCCTCTCCTTTGCTGATCACATGTGATGTGCTCAACTGTGCAGTTTGTTGGACCTTTGTTTAAAGTTAGTTCTGCACAAGAATCTATTTGTCATTTCTTTTTTGTTTTTTTTTGTCCTCTCCTATTTACATGCCCACAGCCCATAGGTGAGTAATTTACCTACATTATATGTCTGCATTTTTAGAGAGTGTATATGAATCATTTATTTATTTCCTTGGTAACCTCTGAATTAGTAATACTGAACCTGCTGCACGGATGCTCCGGAGCCCAAATGACAAAAATCAAATTGGCTTATCTGGCCAATAGGCTTGCAATCTACTGCGTGGGACTGGATTTGTGCAGTCAGACCAGACATTTCTTAAAAAGCATCAGTATTCATGATAAATGCAGTAAAATGTCACAAAGCCAGCTAGCATTTACAGTGAGCAAATTTAGTGATCTTCTTGCCCTCAAAAAGATAGCCAAAGTATGAGAGCAGAATTCATCTTTGACAAGTTATAAAAAATTTAAATAAACTCAAGCAAACCTCAAAAAGCTTTTTAAAAAAAGTGTCATAATTACAATGTATTAAAAGTTAAAACCTATTTTTTCCTGAAGCAGTCTGTGTAAAAACTGCTTTTCAAACTTTCTATCTAAAGAGGCTGGGCTAGAGCAGCTTATTCTACAGATCATAAATTCTTCTGATAAGTGTACCGACACCATGTTCTAGAGAAGAATAACAACTCCTTTGTGCTCATTTTTTTAAGGTCAACATGAACAATCAGATCCTGAAGCAGGCGAATGGAGAATCCAAGATACCAATCAAAATGGTAAGAAAGAGCACTGCACACAACTTACTGAACAATCCCCAAAACAGGTAAATCCACACAAACAGGAAGCAAATAATAAACCGCTTTAAAAATAGGGGTAAAGACAAGAATGTGACTTTGCAGAAAGGGGAAAAACAGGTAGACAGAGGCCGGTAGTGACTACTGTAACGCAGGTAAACCAAAACTAGGTGTTTAACATTAGAACATTTTAAGAGTAAAATTAGGCTGGAAGTCAAGAAAACAGTAACCAAAAATAAAACCAATACCTTACAAACCAACAGAACACTGAAAAAGACACTGAATAATGAGGAGGAAAGCGCTTGCATCCAATGGACAGGAGCAAACTGTACCAGTTTGAAAACTGTCAAAATATTGAATTCAGACCTGAGATTATCCAAATGCATGTACTCTGAAAAAACACTAAAACACACACATGGGTTGCATTTAGTGAAAAAAATAAAGCACTTAAATAGATCTTGCTGCAGACCATTTCTGCTTATAAACACATGCATGCATGAATATGTTGCCATTAATGGCCTCGCTTCAGAGTGCAGATGCTCACATTTTAAGATGTTGTTTTAACCATCTCCTTTAACAGCTTAAATGGCTGGAGTGTGTCTCTGCTTTTTTTATGCTTTTCCAACACATTTTTTTCAGCACAGCTCCACCTGTGCCACTGCTCCTCATTTACCTCATATCTATGCTTCACTCTCTCCACCGTTACCCTGCACTCAGCTGGCTAAATTCCCCACTCTTATTTTTACCAGTCTGTAAGCCTTTATGCCATCTTTAACAGGGTATGACCGCGCAGCATATCTAGAAGCTCCACAGACACACAGCTAAGTACTTAGATAAAAACTTAAACATGAGTTCATTTTAGAAAGGATCACTGCTAACCATGCCGACTCACTTAAAATACAAGGTGTTTAGAAAATAAGTTCCAACATTTATTTAGTTTTTCTGCTCATTCTATGTTCAAACTAATGATAAACATCTGGTCTTCAGTCAGATCCCAATAAAAGTTATTGATTAAGTTTAGTAATGTGTAATGGACACCACTATCTCATCTCGAGATTACAAATGGAAAGATGTTTCCTCCAGAAAATCATCTAAATCTCTGATCAAGAACCAGCTTGAATGTGGACAGATGTATGACCAGCCGTATGAATGGAGCTGTGAGCTTCTGTTTCTAAGCCTACAAGCAACTCAGAGTGCCGGAGAGTCATTAATTCCTACAAGCCGTTCCCCGTTCAATGAACTTGCATGTCTTTGAACTGCAAGAGGAAACAGGCTGGTATTACAGATGTAATCATGTAACTACATGTTAGTAAGTTTAGTAAAACCACCCGTTTTTACTTTCAGCTAACTAATGATGAACATTCATGACTTCTGAAAGACTGAAAATTAACCAATGAGACTAAACAGGCTGAAAATTTAATGAAGATAAATTTTATATTTTGAGGGGAGAGGATGGGAGAGCAGTTAAGGATCATGCTTGAACAAGTTTGTTTGCTCATGTTAGTAGAAAACTTCCCACAGCAGAGATTCCTTCATATGACGGGAAATAAATGGAGCTGAGAGATAAGGTGAGCAGTAGAAGGGAAAAGGAAAAGCATGCAGTGATGAAAGAAACCAGAGGTAGACGTTTGCACAGGATAAAAAGTTTTTGATACCTTAAATGCTAAAATTTCAACATGCAGTTACATAACAGAAATCACCGTTTGTGGTTAAATTAATTTCTGTAACGTAACAGGAAACTGCACAATATAAATAATGCTATTAAGAAAAAAAAGTCACATTTAGGCAAACAGAAGAACATTTTTCCAAACCTCAGTGACAGCCTAAAGAGAGAAGAAGTGCAAGAAGACTAAAATAACAATCTGCCAAACGCCTCGAAAACTGCAGCCGTTTTAAACTCAGGTTGTCAGACCAAATGCTGATTTGATACACTTTTTCAGTGCCCTCAAAATGGAATATTCTAAACAAAATTCTCATGGAAATACATTTGAATTCAAATAAAAACAACCCAGTTATTTAAAAGGAGAATGCATGTTCATGATTTTGCACACCTTACTAAAGTTCACGACTCAAATTGTTTGGATTCCTCAAACTTAAACGCCAAATTGATCTCAGTCTACAAAGACTGGACATAGATCGCATGTTCACAGGGAAGAGATTGTTTTATAGTTTTATTAGGCAATTATCCATTCTATAAGATGTGATTTACTACATTCAGCTGTATATATTCCTGTCCCAAAGGAACAAGAATAGATTGTACCATACAGTCATATTATAGCTAATAATAATAATTTCTATTAAAGATTTCCTACTAAAACAGATGTGCACATATTTACATCACAGAAATGTGGTGCAGTTTGCGCATAGAAAGATTTTCACACTCAAATGATTCAATACACTGATAGAGTGGAAATGTGAAGTGAAGACACTGCAGGCAGATCTGTGATTAAACTCCGTAAGAGGAGTTGAACTCCCTCTGAACTGTGAGTGTGTACTGAAGCCTGATCAGGTGGAATGGAGGAAAGAGTTGGCCCAAGCAGTCTATAAAAGGCAGGTGGAGGTTTTCTCAAAATACTTACAAAAGAATTAAATATGACTCATTTAAATGCTAGTATTTATAATTCTAACAAAATTATTTATTTCCTTTTACATTAAACATGAATAAAGCTTTGCTAGAAGACAAGTTCAAACATTTACCATTATTATCTGAATTATGTGTGAGTAAATGAGAGAGCAGAAAACAGCAGTGAGGCGAGCGAACACTGCAGAGACCTGAGGCTGCCTGGGAGACAAATACAGAGAAACAAAAAGGAAGAAAAGAGATTTATATCCACTGGGATCTCATTGGGTTTTTCTCCTGTTCACAGGAAAAAGTTTGCGATGATTGGAAGCTGTAATCTAATGCATATTCTCCGAAAACCGAAGTTCAAAGTTAGATTTTTTTAATAAAAAAATTATTTAAGATGGGATTAGGTTTTAGTACTGCTATAAAATGTTTCAACCAGTCTGTCAATAGTCTGGCGGAGCTTTATCATAAAACACTAAATTTGTCTTTGTTTATTTAACAATGCAGGACAATTGAGAACAAATCTCCTACAACTTATGAGGGTGCTTTGATCAGGAAACCACATCACTCAGTGTTAAGTTGCTGGGTTGGAGACCAGATCAATTCCACAGAAATACACTGAAGGTTTTTTGATTGTTTGTTTGTTTGTTTTTTCTAAATAGCCCACAGCTATGGAGAAAAAACAGGACAGGTTCTCAGAAGATTACATTAGAAGCAGCAGCAGACTGACAGTGTGAACTGCATCTTGTGCACACAACAAAAACTGTGAATTTTAACACAAAAATTCTCAGTGACTGAGATAGTGTAGCATAGGCATATTTTCATTAGCCAATAGTGAATATTAGTGTGATCTAAAATAGCAGTGTGGTCAGATGTGTGTCCATGTCATTAAAAATGTAATAAAAAAACAGCTTTCATCTATAAGTGCCAGGTCTGGGACTTTGAATGGCACCTTTTTGGAGAGGATTAGAGCCATCTTGGATAAGATCAGAAAGGCTTAACTCATGGGGATTGATGATCACGTACATGCACAATTCAAAAAGAATAATTTCCGCTGAATAATTTCATATTGTGCTGCTTTAAGAAAGATAAGAAAAATTTGAAATGATAGTTTGCTGTGAGAGAGGCGCCTCTGAATTATTTCCATTAAGTGGACAAGGTCATCTTAAAGTACCTCAAAAATGGGAAACTGGTAATTTAGCTATGCTCTGTCATTAATGAGAATCAAAATATGAATGAGGCAGTATTATCAAGCAGATTAAACTAAATTTGATTTGGTAAAAAAATTAATTTAAAAAAGTAACATTCACAGACATGTTTTTATCTTATGGGTCACGTAACAGCATTGTGAACTATTTGAGACCCAAAATGATCTACATGTGCTTAAAATGTAATATTGAATGAAGGAGGAAGCTGTTTTCTAAATACCGGTCAGCAGAGACGTTTTCCCCTCATATAGATAAAACATTACCAGAACACCCGTGACATATCTGTGATCAGCATTATTGTGTATCATGAACTCATAAATACTGGTATACATAGTCACGTTGGGTTGATAAGTCCAACGTCCCTCAGAATGTCATCATGCAAAATTCCTGAATCACCTGATAAGGAATTCACAGTGTCTTGGCTGTATTGTGGTTGTGTGATGCATATCTTCATTTGTTCTCTTGCAGTGATGAAAATTTCCAAAATCCCTGTTTTTTTTTTCATTTGTTGGGATCCAGTCATAACTTTGTGCAATCTGTTGGGAACTCCTGTATTTTTTGGCAGAGTATCCTGATCATTTACCATTGAGTTTTGTGCATTTATACTGAAAATGGCTCAATTTCACAAGAATGAAGAATCCTTCAAAAGAATTTCTTAAATAAAGAAATGGAACCAGATCGAAGACTAATCTAAGTTAAACCAAGACACATTATTAGAAAAGAAAATCCACCCGGTAGTTTTGTGGCAAAGATGTTAAAAGATAAACAAGCAAACAGAGAAATGCCAACAAAAACACAACTTCCTTTGCAGATGAATGCTCATGAAAATAAGATAATTTTGTCTAATGTAGTTAGATGAGATGGCAGTGAGAGAGTTTATCCAAGTCAACAAATACTAATTGCAACCAGTTAACTTTCAAAGTTACACACATACCGCAAAAATACATAAAACAACTGCATAATGTAAGTCTTGGAGCAACTAGACCATCATAAGTAACAGAGCTATTTATATGCATGTAAGCCTAAAAAAATAACCAATAGTTAAACGCTCTTACTATTATTAAAAAATGAGCTTGCAGAGGACCCAGCGTGATACTGCAAGTCGATTCATAAATGCAAATTCAATAATGGACCAAAATATTGTATGTGTGTTTTCCTTTATCTGTGTATGAAAGACCATGCGATGCTGTGTGAGGGTAAAAAAGCATGTATGTGTGTGTATGTGGACAAAACACTTCTAAATCTATTTATATGCAAATTGGATTTTGGTTAAACAGTTAGGGGTGCCTCATGGGTTGAGGCCCTTGGTGAAATGGGCTAGTCATAAATTATCCAAATAAGTCATGAATCTATCAATTTTGAAAACATTTTCAATGGGACTGTAACTGAAGTAAATATTTGGTTAGAGGCCCACAGAAAAGACACTAATTGGACTGTATGATGGTGAAATGTTCAACCCATAGTTTACAAATGTTCAACACCGAAAAGAAGCAGGGGCAGAAACATGGCCTAGGCTTCCATGTGTTGCCATTTTATTGTGCATGTGTGTCAAAGTTAGGGATACCTGGCATGCCGGTATCAGATCAGAACGAGAAATGATCCAGCGGTGCAGTGGTGAGAAAGCTTTACTTTAAGATCCTATTTTTTGCTTGATTGCTCTTTGGTTTGGACTCCTTTAGAGTTGCAAAAATTACCATTTGGTCAAAACTATAAATTTACAAAACCCTGAAAAATCTTCACATCAGTGTGACACGGAGTTAAGCTGACAAGTTTTGAGATGGTGTTATCCATTATCTCTATACATGTAAAATGCTATTACCTACGAGGCTGTGGTGTTAAAACACATTTTAACCAGCCATTTTTAATACCTTTGTTTTCCATGTAAGATGTTGAGTTACCTGATAAAAGCAAAGTTTGACCTACCAATATAAACCATTCAGTAGGAAGTTGCCTCAAAAACATCCATTGTAGATAAAAAATGTATTTCAGCAAAAGCAAAAAAGGCTGATTTCTTTTTGGAACTGCAGGAACACAAAAGAGATCATTAAAGCCAATAAATTAAAATCAGACCCACTTGGAGCAGCATCCTGATTGCCAAAAACAAGAAGGAAAATTATGAAAAAAAAAGGTTAGATTCACAGTGAATCGGCTTTTTGCTCCCATGTAACACACAATTACACAACTAAAATGTGACATCATTATGTTTCACAGCTAATGGTTTCACATTATAAGCCATGCTACTCATTAAAATTGACAAATGACCCTTTTATTCATCTATTATGAAATTGTGTTCAGATGGTCAGCGTTAGCAATCAACTACACATTCATGCATGACTATCAGCACAGAATACAAGGACATACAGTACATGTCACATCATCTGGATGCAAATAAAGACCAACGCATAGATGCACCGATTCACAATGATAATGGATGCTTGCAGGTGTCTCCACAGGAGGAAAATTGACTGAAATTTGGGTGACCTTTTCCAGCATGTAATTTAAAAAATAAAGATTTGCATTATGCCAAATAAACTTGACAAATTGCTAATGATTACAATAATGGAGCTTATTTAGAGAGCATCCAGATAAATATGACATATAATGGGTCTCAAATTTCTCATAAAAATTCAGAGCTGATTTTGGCGAGTCCTGAGTGAATCATCTAAAAAGAAACTAACACTACAACTGCCTCAGTAGAGTCTCACTTCCTGCAGATTTGTCTTATTGGTGGGTCTTTGAATAATTGATGGCGAAGGCTGAATATAGCTGCATGATCCATTTATCCTAAACATAGCAGACCTGTCATTTACTTCACACTGTCATGTCCCAGCTACTGTTTTCTCCTTTTCCTCCTAGGTAGTCATCCTTCTTTAATCATTGCACACCAAGGACATTTAGCTTTTCATTATAGACACAGTGGGAGAAAAACTAGGTGAGTGCAACTTGTGCTAGCAAGTCAACCTCAAACACACACACACACACACAGTATATTATTGATTCTATGTTATGGTAGATGAAGATGTGGTGTTACTATGACGCTAAACTGAATCAAAGGATAGCAAAGAAAATTAGGGTAGCTTCTTAATGTTTTTGGTTTACATTGTGTCTCAAGGCAGATTAAATAAAAACACACACGTGTAGGGCCACATCTGCAGAGCTCTATGGTCCATAATTACACCTGAATATGGAACGAAACATTTTCCCAACAGTAGTCATCAGCTATTGACAGCACTCCGGTTGACGCTAATTGCACACCCTTGACATTTAGACAGCTCAGAACTTACTCACTACATACACAAATAGACACACACACACACACACACACACACAAAAACATCCTTTTCACGGGTCTGTCACATCGCCCTTGACTGTCTGAATGATATCTCAGTGCATATATAGTGTAATTGACAGCTATACATTCGTGACAGGCGTTCAGCCAGTGACCCAGAATAGCTGAAATTAAATATTGATGTGCCAGGCCCGGGACAGATGACAGAGCTGATAGCATTTTTGCTAAAATTGAAGCAAGAAAAATTAGCACAAATATGGAAGCGTGAAATATAGCTCAGACTTATCGCTGTTTCAAATACTCTGTCTTGAAGTCCTCGATAATCTGAAGTATTATTTTTGCTTAAGCAGTTTGGTTTGTATTTTCAAAAGGATGAACATATGAATTAACTAATGGAGGATTTTCTGTCCATCCCTAAAAGATAATGATGTTGCGGTAATGTAAGATAAATGACAGACTTCAGTCAGCCTTTACTGTAAGCGCTCATGATATCTAGAGCAGGCCGTAGTCTCTAAATAAACACGTGTTTTTAATTTGGCATTTGATGTGTTCGGTAACGCGAAGAATTCTTCTTTGCACAATTGTGTTGTGTTTGCATTTCCGACAGTTTGCTTAGTTTTTATCAGTCACTGACTTTAATACTGTTGCTTATTCAGTTGATCGCAAAAGCTGAAATTCATCCTCATGTATCTGTGGTTCTCCTCCTTCTCTCTACGATAGAAATAGTTAGCAATTTATGTCTCATCCTACTTAAATCTACAGTCATCTCTTTTGTGTTATTTATATTTGAGTTCATGTGATTGGAGCCACTCAAAGTGCTTATTAAGTTCCCTGTACTCAGCCTCCTGTCTGTCACTAGTAAATTCCCCAATTGCAAAGCCGCCAGACTATATCTGGAGATGACAGGACGCTGAGTTGTACTCGAAGGTTGAGGTGTTCATAGTGAAGATAAACACAGAATACAGCGGTCCCTGAGGTGCTTCTGTGCCGCTAACCACCTGCTCAAACATGGAACCCTTCTGCTTAGCACCACTTAGCACCTTAGGCAGCACTATATTAAAAGCACTGGAGAAATCAATAATCCTCACAGTACATGTGTTTATGTGCACACGTGTGTGTGTGTGTGTGTGTGTGTGAGACAAAAAAAGAATAGTTTTATGAACAGTTTCATTCAAAACAATTACAAACAATACATTTCATAGCTATAAATGTTATAAGCTGAATAAAGATGCAGCTTTGGTTGATTTTTCTTAATGTGGAACGGCAGCTACTCTGCCAGGCAACTGGCATCCCGCATCTACTCTGACATCTCTTCATTTTGGTCTGAACTTCACTCTTCCCTGATCTCTTGGCTTGTCCGTTTCTCTGATATTTTCCACAATTCCTTCAATAATTCTCTCTTGTGTTACACACCCACAATGATTTATATTGATATAAAAAGGAATAAAATAATTAATCAAAATACAGTTGGATGGATGGATGGATGGATGGATGGATGGATGGACGGACGGACGGACGGACGGTTTGTTTGCTTGTTACTGGACAGAAGGGGGACATAATGCATATATGTATACCAGAAATAAAAAAAAAAAACACTTCCTGCTTCTCATCTTTTCAGATGAGACACATAAATACTGTGTTCACTTCAATTGTGATTATGTTTTAGAAGTACGAGTACACAGGTAGTTACTACTAATGATTTTTTAGGAAGCTGACGAGGAAGAGGAATATAGAGTACCGAAGACAGGGAGGCAGAAGACTGCGCATGTAAGTCAGAATGATCTGAAACACACACAACTGAGATTTTAAAAAGTTGCTTGGTGCTACCTAAAGGCATCAAAGACACACAGATGGGATTTTAATGTTCTTCCTAAACTTGAAGCTTTATGCATGTAAGTGCTAATTATTGTGAAATGATGAGCGTGCATTTTGGGCTAACAAAAATCTGTAAATGTGCAGATCCAGCGGGAATCTTTTGCAAGAGGATGTGGTAAAAAATACAGCGAACAAAAACATTTAAAAACAAAAATATACAAGGCTTGGAAATTATATTGACTACAAAACTTACAATAAGTACCAACATGCATCTGCTCACAACATGGTCTTTTTCAAATACTCAAAGATATACAGTTCTTCTAATGTTCATGTTTTAATAATACCAATAAAAACTACTTGTTAATGTTAGGAATATATTTTTAAAATAAAAAAAAGCTTTCCTGTGATGTTCCTGGAATGTAAAACATGACCTCTGTTCTGTATGCAGCACACAGTTCAGCCCTACAAAAAAAAACTACAGCAAACCTAAAAGACTGATTTGGCAAATTGCTAAAGAAAAACACTATTAAAACAGTTTTTAGCTTGTGTCCTGCATTTAATAGCTCCAGCATAGCAGCATCCACATCACAGAAGAGCATCTCATTCTATCCAACTTTCTGCATGGCTAGCATTTCATATACATTATAATAATTGCTTCTGTTCCCTCTCGCACATTGAGTAAAAATAACATTTCAACACAAGAGCGAAGCATTGTAAAAAAGCTTTTTCAGATTAAAGAGACAAACTATAAAAGCCATTTTCAGGGAAATTAGATGAGTTCAAAATAGTTTAAATGAAACTAAATGCAAAGTAAACAAAGTGAGATGTACATCATCATTTTATGGCATCTGTTGTTCCATCTTTCATATTAATGGTTCAAGAGCCCTTGACAACAGCATTAGTAATGATTTGGCTGTATATATGTGTGACAGTTTTAACTAACTACGTATGTGAGTGTTTGTGTGCGCACATGCAGTTGTGTGCATGTATTACAACCACATAACATTTTTCATCCCCTCATTACTCTTAAAATTTATCATTCTTCCTTGCAGTGGGGAGTACTATTTTCAGACTATATTTCCATTTTTCTGATCTGTGCTGGTAATAAAGCGTTATCAGTTTGTGTAAATGTTCTAATGCATGTGTGTGTCTGTGTGACACTTCCTGTAAGTGCACAAACATCTTTGACATTCACATTCATTAAAAGACAGCAATGCTCTGTCAGGGCAAAGTCTGCTTCATGTGACATTTCCATCTTCTCAGGTTTAAAAATACATTTGGTAGTTTGTTGTGAGTAATTGACTTTGCTTTAATGAAGCTGATGCTTTTGGAAAGTAACTAAAAAAACCTCACTGGAGTTGAAGTTAGAGCTTAATGCTCGTGCTCTTCCACTGTGGAAGGACCAAATATTAAGAGAGTCAACAAGGCAAATTCTTTGGTTTGTTATTAGTTAATATTTCTGAACTGAAATAATTTTGAGAAACATTGAGAGATTTTTTTGTAGACACAGGTCAAAGGGAGGTTCTAAGAATGAAGATAAAAACCCTGAACTAGATTAACAATGACAAGTAACAATGTGAATTAAATAAAAAGAAATATTAAGAGTAACTGTCAGCTTGCTGCAAACATTTTGGTTATTTTAAAGGCACACTATATAAAACTAAAGCTGCAGTATCCATTCATTCTGTGTCTTTTCTAAATTCTCACCAGTCAAAGTGTAATATTGACTTATCTCTACCTCTGTCACCAACTCTGTCCCTTTCCCTCACCATGTTGTTTTGGGCTTCATTGCTGAATCAGCCATGGTGATGGTTGGTGTGTTCATGTCCAGTTGCTGGCATGTGACACAGTACCACAGAGTGAAATGTTGCTGTCAAATGATGCTCCAGCAGCACATGGTGTAGTGTGGTTTCTCAGTCCCAGAAGTTGCAGGGTAATAACGGCTAATTTTCAGTGTGCAATTCAAAGTCACCTTTGTCAAAGTAACACGGGAAACATGCAGCGTCGCTTTGAGAAATCACTGGCTTTCACATGCGGCCAAATTCTCTGTGCCAAACAAAAGAAAAGTATCATCATCCAGTTATGTTTCAGTCCAATTTTTAAAAATGTCACTTTTCTTTTTGTCTCCTTTTAATTTGGATCAACTGATCCGACCTTTAAATTAAATCTCGAAATAATCGTGCAGGTTTTTTGTTGTTGTTGGTTTTGTGTTTTGCTGTGGGGTTGTGATTTTAGCTTATGTGAGAAAACACATGGGTAATTTTTAACTGTGTCTAAAGCAAACGCAGCATTTGTGTCCTTGCTTTCCTCCCAGAATCAACAAACACCCGTATGTCTGCGTGTCATAAGCACAGCCGGTAGTTATCAAAGAGCTTGAAGCCCATCTGTCTGATTTTAGTTGTGGAGGTATGGCTGGTGTCATAAGGCCTTAATGAGGTTTTTAGACAGGTCTTCAATTTAGATGGAATGACAGAGAAAAACCATATGGAGTCCCATTCGCTTCATATTCACACTTTATAGGCAGCAGTTAGTCTAACATTTTGCTGACAGCGAGACATTTCTGCCATTTTACTTGTCTCATATATCTGGCTTCTCCTTTATAAATTCTCTTTCCACAGTTATCCTAACATAATTTTTGCTCTCTCTCTCTCTCTCTCTCTCTCCCTTTGTTGTCACACTGTCATCCATTCGTCTTGCTTTCATTGAAATGCAAACCTTCAAAATTTTCCAGTAGGGCATCATATCAACTATATTTTTTTAAAACTCTACAAGTTATCTATCTCCAAAGTCTTCATTGTCTCTTCTCTCACAGTACAACTCAGTTCAGTGAAGATAGTTAATCCAAATGTGAGATAAATATCTGTGGCAAGGATGAAACTTTCCTTTTGTTTAAACTGTAGTGAGTCTCAAGATTACCCATCTCCATTTGACTGATTTAAGTATAAACCAGTCAGCTGTCTGTTTAGAGCATCGTATTGAATGAACACTCACACCTCCTGTACATGCCGTGCTGATTTAGCACTCATCCAGAAGTAGTCCAAAGAGGCTCGGCTGTGTAAACATCTAACCCTGGCTCAACACCTTCCACCTCATTGCACCTCCCAGGCTGCAGCTTGGTTCACATTCTGTCTAAAATCATCACCTGCTACTAAACAGCTGTCTATAACCAAACAGACATAACACACAGCTGCTACATAAAATGAGTGCATGCCTACATCTGCATCCGGTTGCACATACAAATACACACATGCAGTGTGCACACAGCTGCTGGCCACAGCTGGTGCTCATATTTTGGACAGAGAATGTAGGCACACACATAAGAAGACAATAACGCTAAACCCAGATGCTTAACCACATGTGTCTACTTTACCAGCATGAGGTGTGGGAGTGGGAGAGAGGAAGGAAGAGACAGAGGCTAAATACATGACAGATAAAAGCGGCGCATTAATGAAAAGATGCAAAAGATGTAAAAATGGACAAACCAATGATGATGGATAGATATCAAGAAGGGAAAGACAATTGCTGTTTGCAAAAGAAGTGGAGAAAGAAAGCTGAAAATTTTTTAAGTAAAGCACAAGACAAAGACAAGATCAAATTAAAGAACCGGGTCTGGTCACATCTCGCATCCTCTAATAAAATCTACAACTGGAAAATAACTTTTAATATGTTTAAATACTGATCTCTATTCTGGACAGTGTCAGAGGTCTACAGGTATGTGCTGACATTTCCATTATTCACTGGAAAAATAAATATGAGATCCCACCTCTCACATGTTACTTTCAAAAGCAGGTCAATACAAATGAGGTTTGACAAACAGGGTGCTATTCCAGTACTGAGCAGATCAGCTGCATCTGAAGGGTTTCATTCATCAATACTGTGGTGCTTTATATCAGGCTCCCAAATTAAATAGGTTAGAAACCACACCACATGAATGAATGCATCATCTACAGTGTATGTATCGCTGCCAGAGGGGAAACAAAACTGGGTATGGAGTTTAAGTTTAAATAAAGTTTGCACTGAACTGAAACCTGGCCAGTTATGTATCTTATGCCATGTGCAAAGTTCCTTCCTCACCAGGAGGATGATGGTAGTTTCTTGATTGTCCAAATTAAATAAATTCAGTGAAACACCAAACTTCACCTTTATTGTGAAAGAATTACCTCATCTCCTAGAGTTAACAAATCCTCTTTATTTTCAGCTTAAAGCTTCTTCCTTGCCAGTAACATAAGGGGCACAATCCTGCAGGTCTTCAATGTTTCAACAGATCAGGCTAAAATTATGTAGTCATTCTGCACAATCTAATAAGCTGTTAGATCTATTTCATTTGAGTCGAGTGTGTTGAAGCAGTGATATATTGAAACCCTGCAGGACAGCAGCATTCGAGGAGCCTCTTTGGACACCCCTGGCTTAAACCATCTTCACAGTCTCCCCTCGCCCTCTCCGAGCTCTTATTTCATCCAGAACCATGATTGTTCAATAATCTCACATCTTCTCTTAAAAAGGTCAGAAGGGACATTTTTGTCCTGTAATGATCCAAAAGGGTAATATATTAAAGAAGTCAAGGGTTAATTACCAAAACTTGAAGCAGCTCTCTGGAGCGCAAAATCATCTCCAGTATATTGTCAAGCCAAAGAATGGACCAGTGATTACTTGCCAGTGCTAGCAGTCTGCTTAGTATTACTTCCAGGATTGAGACAAGCAAAGTTAAGGCTGCCTTTAGTGGTCAGAGGCTTTGACCAGCTAAATACCTTGAAGTTAGACTGGATTTGAGATTGCATCAAATAAGATTTTTCCATGTGAGCTATGGGGATAGCCGGTGCGGTTTTATTGTGCTGTAACCAACGCATTGAAATGTGATAATAAAGATGTGTAAAGATGAGTAATATGTGATTAATGCAAAAAAAACTGGTCAGCAGTCCCAGTCTCCGGAACTGTTTCAGAGTGGGTTGTGTTATAGTCACCACATCACAGTATACTGCAGATAGGAAAACGCAGGAGCCATCAGCCCAACTATTTAAATGCAAAGAGTTATTTAGCTTGCAGTTTCGACCCCCGGGCTACAAACATGCACTGGTTTGAAGATGGCTCTAGCCTGCTGTGGTCTGATGTGACTCTTCAGTATATTTCATCAAAACATATTTATGTGTGGGTATTTAGGGTCTCAGTCAAAATGTGTGAATTTAATTTTCTTTCTCATTACATGTTTTCCTTCTCTTTTTTTAAATGTGCATTGTTAATACACGGTAGGCGTTTCATGGTTGACTGACCAACAGCATACAGACTGGCATGGTCTTCTTTTAGGCCTTTGTTAATGCAAACAACATCCTGGTCGATAATGTAAACTCACTTATGTAAACACTTTATTGAGTCAGAGACTGCTTTTGAGAGGGAGTATTTTTCCAATGACTCGTTTTCCAATATAAAGACAGCAGGGAGGAAACGATAACCAGTACCTCACCACAACAATGGAAGGGAAGGATAAAGACTTCCCTGAACACACACAATCTTCCAGAGCTTAGAGCATCTCCACATAATAAAATGTGAAAGTGCTTTACAGACAGTTTCTGCCCTGCCTCACATTTTAGGGCTAACTTGTTTTGCCTTTTTTTTTTTACATTTTAACATTCAAACATGCAGCCTCATTTTCTGCTTTCATTCCTCAATTTTCAAGGTTTCCTAATAACATCTCTGTGGTTTCCTCTAATTCTTACATCACCATGCACTACCAAACTTTCTTTTTATCTAAATGTAATTAAACATTGATAAAATGGTAGGGAATCACTGAAGAAATTAAGTGAAGTTTACAACAGCTCCTCCAAGTGCAGCTGAAGGGATCGGGGAGGCTCTGATCACTAATACATAATTATTTCCATCACCTTTCAAGTAAACATATCTTTGCATTTCAGACACTAGGAAACTTTCTCTGCACAGTACTTTTCACTACTGGTGTATTCCAAGAGGAAACTTTTAGCAGTGTCACTAAGAAAACACAAAAACATGCACTCAGAATTACAGGATGGCATTATGATGTATGTGGCTACATAAAATAATAATGATATAACAAACTGACATTAGCACAATAAAGTTTGATAGTCAGTAGAATTAGTTAATGCTTTTATTTTTTCATTGCAATGCTATCTCCTAAAGGTTTTGGAGGAGATCCTGGAGATATGGGAGCAAGAGCAAGCTTTATTTTGAAGATCGAAAGTTCAAAATCTTACTACCCAGAAGGTACGTCTCCAAAGCAAGTACGTCTTCCAGCCTTCATACAACATTTGACTGTTTTGTTTTGATGTTAGAGTGTTAAATAATTGGCTGCAATCAAGAAGCTCCTTGAAAACATCTCATATCTAATTTTTAATAATTCTTATGTAGAAAATGGCTAAAAAACAGTATTTTTTTGTTTGTTTCTGTTTTTTTTGCTTGTTCAACTTATAAAATGCTGCAACAATGCTTCTAGCTTCTTGTAGTTTGACACTAGTTTCATGCAGTCCTTGTTATGTTTATTTCTTTCCTGTTGCTGAGTCTGTCTCGGATCATTACACGATCACAGAGTCAGATTAGGCTTAGATCTGATTAAATGCTGTATATCTATTTTTCAGGATGGCAATTTCAAGTTTAGGTTGTCCACAAAAGACCCGAGAGCTTTTGGGTCTTGTACAGAATAAGCAGTTTCTGGGACTGCACTCTACTGAACAAAATCTCTGATGGTGTCTTTAAGGATCTGTTGGAGTCACCTTATCAGTGACCCAAATGCCCTACATGACTGCAGGCATCACTGCTGTGTCTCTAAGCTGTCTTTCAGACCATCCTTCTGTAGCCACTGACATAGTGGTACATACCATACATACCAGTTTCCCTCCATGATATATATACACACATATATACAGTACATATACATATATATATACATATATACACAACACATGGTTGCATTTATAGCACTTAGAATCCAAACAGATCAAAGTACTGTATCAAAAATGTATTTGGGCATTGTCGTTTGTTTGGGGGGTTTTTTTATTTGTCTTTTTGTTTCCATTACATATTATTGTTACATTTTTAGTATAAGATAATGTTTTGCGTCTGTGTGTGTTTTTAAAAGTGTACACTGCACAGAGTTCTGTATTCGGTCTGCAGGGGTCCTAGAAAGAATGGTCACATCAGAGGCAACATTTATGACACTGCCAGTCAAAAGTTTGGACACACTTTCCCATTAAATCCAAATAAAAAGTGTGGCCTAACTTTTTACTGGTGTTGTTTGTGCATTTTTTCCATTTCAATAAACTCCCCAGGTGAGACTCTTGTTAGTCAGAACATCAATGTGTTTATCAAATACTCAAAATCATATTTTCTCTTTGGAACAATCTTCTGTTTCCTCACCATCGCTGAGGAGACTGAAATGATTCTAACTATGATTCTTTTTATTCTAAGCACTAGGGATTTATAAAGAGCAGGGACATGTTTTGGCCTTGGACTTCCTGCTAATTAAACTATTCTTCCTCTTTTAAAAAAAAAGAAAAGAAGGGACATTTTCCTGTAGAGTTTAAGCAACTTTTTTTCTATTGATATCATAATATGTAGTTCTAGACTGCTGAACAAACAAACTGGCACACTTACAAAATTATATACAGTATATATTTGTCATTTCCATCTTGGTTTTGTTTGCAGCAGTGAGAAAATGAAAGGGTGTGTGGAGTGACAGAGAAACAAAGAAAAAATGTCAAAAGATTTTCAGCACCACTGAGGAATGCAAAAAGAGCACTAATCTGTCCTCTGTTGTCCTTCTTCAAATCTCTTTTTTTCTGTCATATAACCCAAATAAATAGTTTCAGGAGATTTCCAGCATGATGGGGTGATGCTGCCTCAGGGTGGAGATGCAACAAGCATCTCTTATTCACTCACTTTTGTCATCACTGCATTTTGTGTCAATACAAATGCGTTCATGTTTACTGCATCTAAATGATGTATTATTAAATCACCATTGCTGTACTTATCATTTTATTGATGCAGTCACGGTGAATCATTTTTCTGCGCTCTACTGTGTGTGTCTGACGCCAAACCAGATTTTCTCACTAAGACTCGAATCAAACATTACCCTGTCTAATTGACTCATCAATTAAATCCATTTTCCTCTTTTGTTTCTTGTTTTTGTCATCAAACTCTCCTATTTCCAATAAAGAGAATATTTTACTCACCATCATGGGTGAGAGCATATAAATTAAATGAAAGCCAGACAAGTCGTTAATGAGTCACAAACTTTGGCTTGCTGCACATTTTGCTGTTCCACATATGTGAGAACTATCTTGCTCACGGCATTATCAGTGCGTCTCTCTTAGTCATTTCTGACTCATAACTTTCATAGTCTCTTTGATATCTTACTTCTTGTCAATATTTTTGACTTCCTGCATTTCTTCTCAAATGTTTTTCTGTCTTTAATCAGTCTTTCATTCTGATCTTATTGCTCATATTCCTTAATCCGCTTGTAAAATAATTTCTTTTTGCAGAGTTTTATCACTCTTCATTAAGTAAATGTTTGGTAGGCAAATATTTAAAAAAAAACGCAATAGAAAATAGAAATTAAAAAAATGAAGGTATTTGTCAGTTTTTGGTCATTGCTCTTTTATTTTTATCTTAATCCGGTTTTGTGTGACGTCTGATTTTCTCAGGTCAATATGTTTTGTTTTGTTTTTTTGTTATAGATTTTTTTTATTTTCATTGTCATTAGTTACATTTTTCTTATAAATCTTTTGTGTTTCAGGTCAGGAAAGCTATCGCAGCTTTGAACATAACAGTAAACATCCCTGTCCAATTAAAAGGAATTTCATGGTAATTTACAGCAAACAGAGCTTCCACATGTGCATCTGCATTGGCCGAACAATCCTTATAACTCACATGTTGTAGGTAAATAACAGTAAATATCTTTAACCTCAGCAGATATTCCTACAAACAGGTTTAACTTTGTAAAAATGGGTTTATAAAAGACCACATCTGGGTGAAGTTGGTTGAAATTATAAACTAAACAAGCAATAGCAGAAGTTTTCAAGTTGAAGTCAGAGATTTCTCCAGTTGAACTGTGTCTCCTTTCTCTATATAATGGATTTCATTCATCTTTTGTTCAGTCTTGCCTACATCACTGATGGTGGCAGATGTAATAAAAACCATGTTTTAATATTGTCTGTCTGGTTTTGTCAAGCCTGTTACACAGAGAGGAGGATGAATAAGTGTCCTGCATTGTCAGTGTAAAGATATTAGTGCAGATAGATTGAAATTTGTTTGAGCGGCGGAGACGTTATTGCTCAGTCGTATTGGTTTCAACACTCACATGGAGCAAACGGACCTGCTTCACCAAGAAATATATATTGTCAAATATTTGGCTTTTGTATTAGAATAAAACTGGAAATGTAATTTTATTTACTGATGCACCAGTGTTATTGAGGGTTATGAGATATTTCATAAATTTTTATTAAGATATGTTTGCTGTACAAAATTACTCCCAGAGCAGATAATAAGGTAGCTTGAAGCTAATTTAACTTATGCAGTGAAAGTGTTTTAGCAAATGCAAGTGATACATTGCATCAAGATTACCTAGTTAATTTTCTAAAAGTTTAATAAGCGTTAAACAGAATTAACCATGCCCTCTAAGTAGTGAGAGCATGGTTTTATAGTTTAAAATGTGCAAATGTGCGCACGAGTTCTTGCTAAAAAGCAATGAGGATTCACCTTTTTATGTTGCTATATTATATTTTGTGAAGAAGTAACGTGGCAGCCTGATGTCAAATATTTAATATCATTACCACTTTTGACCTTTGTTCTTGTACATGTAACCTTTATAAAATGCTGTAACTGTTCAATTATTCTCTAATCAAAGGGGTGTCAGCGGTAACCCATCCCCATTCCTTGCTTTTGATATTCCATCTGGTTTTTGCTTCTTTTTTTTTTTATTTTTTGCAGGGGCGGCACCAGGTTGTTTTTTTTTGCAGTAGCTTAATAGTTGCTTTGTGACTGTAAGAGGTTTCTGATTTTTTTTAAAGACCAAATTAACATCCCACATAGAAAAGCGTATTTACATTGTAATAATTAATAACAATGATATCAAACATATTGTCTATATACTGCATAGTGAAATTAGCCTTTAACATAAAAAAATCCACTATGCATAATGCTAATGGAGGGTGGAACTTATTCACCAATTATGTCAGAGCAGAGTAATGCGCCTGTCCATTACAAGCGGTCTGGCTAATATCCGCTAAAACGAAGAAGGGGTCATTGCTGGCGTCACTGATGGGGAGAAAGCGTGTCCTGTGCTGCTGCGACCCCTCACATAGCGCAGACATCTGTCCTTCTCTGTCCCCTTTGTTGTCATTAGCTTGGATCTGCCGAGCCTCACTGCTGCTATGATTTTTGTTGTGGTCCACTACAAACTTGGGGCAGGTTGACATATGAAAAACTTCTCAATTTTTTAGTTTCGGATCAAAACAGGTTCACTGCTGTACAACCAGTGTACACAAGATCAGGTCAAGTGTGGCGATAGCGACCCCTGCCCAGTGAGGCTTAGCGCACGCACTTTTTATTTCATATTCTATGCCAACAAAATAACATTATTCTAACGTATAAAATGACCAGTGTTATTTTTATGATATTTATTCGATAAATTATTTAATAAGTTTTTATAACATTATTGGGGTTGCTAAGCAATTGCTTGGCCAAATCTTGGTGTTGCTATAGCTACCCCAAGCGACCGCCTCGTGTTGCCCCTGCTTTGTTGCCATGCCAACTTTATCTGATTAACATTCTAATGGAGGGCCGCAGGCAGCTTGAGTCCATCCCAGCAATCATTGGGCGAGAAGTGGGATACACCCTGGACAGGCCGAAGTCCATCACAAACTGTATTTATAGACACTTTGAAATAAAACCGGAACTGATCAAAGTGCTGAACACTATAAATGCATAAAAATTCTAATAGATCTAGCAATATAACACAAAAATGAGTTGTGGAATGTAAAAAAGATCTAATTAAACCAGTTACCAAAAGAAAGGTGAAAGGTCCTTTTTCCTCATTTTCAGTGTTTGTAGCTTTGATCTGGTAGAGCTGATGTTGTCAGGCAGTAATCCCTGTCCATTGGATGTTTTGTCCTTACTGCAACCCTTCCCAATGGTGGCTTGGTGGTAGTCAAATCCTTACCCATTTACTCTTCCTGGCTTACAGCTTTCATCTTCTCTAGTTCCAAAACCAACAAAGGACTGTTCTGCTGCCTTGTCCACCCTTTAAGCTACGGTCTTCCGTTCCTTCCCTGTTATACTAGACAGGACTGGACTAATACTGTGAGCATTCTCCACAATGTGTCGGGAATCCTTTATTGGGAATAGCTATGCCTTTCATCCTCTTCCCCATTTGTGCAGAAGGTTCTGGTATTTGATTGTTGTCCTTTCAAAAGAAAATGTCAGTGGTTGAGGAGTTCTCTGTCCCTTTGCCTTCTTCCAGTATAATGCCCTTTCTCCAGATTGTTTTGCCTCCACAACCTCCTTAGGATTATTGGGCATTTCTTTTGTATGATATCATTGCGGTTTGCGTTGCCATTTTGTGGGACAAGCAATCCCAGAAAATGGTAGTGCAGGATAGTGTTTGCTTGTAGATAGCCCCGTGTTGTATTCCTGTCATGGTGAACACCATCAATGGTTCACAATTCATTCAATAGATGCAGGACTCCTTCTTCCAACCCTGAAATAAACATTCTTGTCACTTTTAGTTGTAAAGATGAGCTGGTGGGCGGTTGAGTGGCTAGAGGAGCTAAAGAGACAAAGATCAATGTTTTGTTTGCATCAAAGACAAAAAGCAGCTACCCACAACCCTGAATTTGATTAAGCTTTTGCCATATGGATGTATGGATGAATAAGTAATAAAGATACTTACCCATTAAAAATAAATTATGTTCATAAAATAAACAAAAAAAAATGACGCAAGTATGCCTCCTGCGATTGTGATTTAGTAAGCATCCTGCTATGTGAAGAAAAAATGTGTAGATAAAGAAAGTTCACCTGTTACGCGTACTGTTACACACATTTTTTTTTTATTATTCATATTAAAAAATAACAATTTCAGCTTTACCACAGCCCACAGTCTAAGTGTCCAGGTTTACTAATGGTCATTTTAATAAATGCCCATGATGTGATTTAGTATTCCATCACTGGTTTGTGTTGACCTTAAACCACATGCAAAGAACTGCTGCTTATTAACGGGAATAGGTTTATAAGAAAATTGTTATTTTCTGTAGTAGGATGGTCAGTTGAAAGGAAGAGGGGATGAAAGGTGGAGCACGAGGCTAAACTAAATAAAAATGAAAGAAAAAAAATGTGAGAATGATTATGGTTTTTTCTAAACCTATCTTAGGAAGTGGAATAAAAATAGAAGAAAAGGCACTTGATTCAAGGGATTGAAAAAATACTGTATGCTTTTCTCACCTACTTATTCTCCTTTCATATGTTTTTTTTTTCTCTAAAAAGGTGTCTGATACTTTCTTCTTCCCAGACAGGTAATCAACCCTATCAGATCTAAACCCCGTGTTGAAGTGCAGATCTGAGAAAATATTTGAACTATTCCTGGTGTGTTTGATTTACACAGACAGAAAGTTAAGCATCTTTTGAGGACGGACCGAGATAAGATGCAGCACGGCCTAAGTAAAACAAGCATTTCCTGTTCTTCCGCTTTGTTCCACATCTCAAACTCAACAAGCTGGAAATCTTATCTTCAGAGTGGATTTGGGAATAGATTTGAAATTCATAATGCTGGCTGAAAAATTATTAAATATTATTATAAACCAAAACTTCATGGACAGAACTTCAACACATAACCTCAGTAAAAAGAAAGAAAGATATGTAAAATAACACTGGTGTGTTTGTGTGTGTGTGTGTGTGTGTGTGTGTGCGTGTGCGTGAGTGAGAGAGAGAGAGAGAGAAGTCAAGTCTTGTCAGCATATAGAAAAGCAACAGCTAACAGTGCTACTGACAAAATATATTTTTTAATATTCCTGACTTTAAAAGCTATGAAAACTATGAAATATGGCTAATCCCCCCCCCCACCCCCCAACAAATCCTGAGCTTTGCAGCTTGATAGCCTTTTAAGTTCAAGTGCAGGAAAACACAGGCATGCTTTTTCCTTTATGTTTCTCAGCCTTTCTTGTCCTTCTGCCTTCTTTTGTTCTTGATACTCCATGATTAGACTATTTTAATATCCATCTCAGTGGGGGGCCGTTACCAGGGATACAGCCTCGGCTACAGCACAGCATGTGGCTAACTGTTACAGCTAAGCTGTCCTTGGATGATTTTTTATTAACCGGTCATTAAGAAGCTCTGTGTGGAGTTGCTGAATATGTCCTTAGCTTTTCATGACAGAGCTCACAGAGGTTACAATCAGAAGAGTGCCTGGGAAACACAGAAACATGAAAGTAATGTCAAGAATTCTCTCACATCCTTTATATTTTTTGCTGCTTGGAAATAAATTCCACAGCCCAGTGTGCTGCTTTTTTTTAAGACAACTGTTGTTTCCTAGAGGATGGTAGCAGGACGAAGTGAACTGCATCTATGGTATGTGATGCTGGCAACAGCCTCTTTTCACCTTGACCTTCGTGGCTTCCTACTAGCAAACATGGCCAATTATGTTTGTGGGAACACATAACCAAGCTGGAGGTGCTGCTACTGGGAAATAAACCAAGCCGAAGGCATTGTTCAATATTTAATCACCTAATGTGTCCGGCATGTAATAATGAAAGTCCCCCAACGATTATTTGAACCTGCAGACATTCAATATCCTGATCCATATGAGCCAATGACAACATTAAAACACTGATATTTTGCCAACTCTGTAGTAATGCCATCAAGCTTTCTACCTGCATTGTAATTTTTTTAATAAAAGATTTTATCTTGTCAATGGAATAACATATTTCTTAATGGACATTGCTCATATGTTGGTTACATGTGCATTTGATGATATTTTTAGTACATGTAGATATCTCAAGGTATCTGCTTTATGAAGCATTTGTTGTTACGCTTACCTCCTCAGTATAAAGCCCAGAGTCCTGCTGGTTTTATGTCAGATGGTTAATTGCATTTGCCCGATGCCAAAAGGTGTTAACCACTCCCCAAGTAGACAGCAAGAAAGAAAATCAGCAGGGTTTTATGCTCCAACACTCAGGATGGAAAACCAGTATAAGTTTAGTGCTACTATTATAAAACATCATTTATTTGTTTCTTCTTTCTTCAAGATAGTTTATTACTAAAAACTATCTGTCAAATGTCAGGGTCTTTCAGTACAGGAGCACAGTTGAAAATAATCATTAATCTCTCATGGGCGTGGCTAAACCCTGAGTTCCCCTGCTAGGGAAGTCTGGCTGATATGGATACGGAAGGAGCGCTTATTGATAGATTGACGTAAACTTACCAGAGACATAATGAGATGGAGGTTTCTGCTGGTACCATTCACAGATATTTGCTGTGTGAGTGCGTTTAGGCTTAATCCATGCTTTATCCTGTGTGTATATCCTAGGTACTCTGTGGTGATCATGGACCCATGCCCACCAAACTGGCATCGTCAACAACCGGAAACATGTGACTGCACATCCTCCATAGCACATTTCATGTACAGGACAATTCAAAGTGCTTTACATAGAAACAGTAAAAGCAATACAGATGCAGAGGAAAAACAAGGGTATGCTTATTTGTGTAAAAAACATCTCTCACATTTCTCTCAAAAAACAAAAAGGTTTTAGTCAAACTTATAACTGTGTCCTTTTTAATGAGACTTCCCTTTAAATATTTGCTTGATAGCAGTTAAATTTGTTTAAAATCTGATTTATAGACCCTTTCTTTCCTATAAAGAAAATATTTCTAAAATTTGCAGGTGATTAAAACAGTTAACACAGGAGCTATTGCAAATGTACTTTGAATATATGTAACATTTCAAACACTTAAGAAAGTCACATTTCAAAACTCTCCAGGAGTACTGAGTCTATTGTCAGCCAGACAGTTTTATGAGAATTGCTGCTCATGAAAGTTTTTTTTTTTTTTTACTGGAGTAGAATTAAAAGATTACAACAGATTTTGGTTTACTAAAATTTCTTAGAAAGATAAATATCACAGCTTTTACCTGTGTAAAGAGCCACAAATAAATATTTCTTCTCTGTCATAAATTAGGGGCATGAGGTCAGATTACAGATATATATATTGATTTTTTTTTCTAAATTTATAAAGCTTGCAGCCACTTTCTGAATTTACATTCACATCGGTCTGAATTTATGTACTTCGCCAGCTCTGATATAGAACTTCTCATGTGTTGCAGGTTAATTTAGCCAACAAGTGTGTTGGGTTAATAGGTCAGTATTACTTTTGTATGTTTATTATGATACAAAATATTTTATTATCTCACATGCATACCTAAAATTTCAATAGAGACATAAAGTTATGATTTCCTTGTACAAATATTGATGCACATGTTACTTTTGGAAAGCTAGCAAAGGATTTAGAATACATTTAAAATGCACAACTCAAACATCTCCATGCTTTTATTAGTCTCACTTGTGATATAGCATTTTTTTATGGCCAGTAGCTACATAAATACTGCTTTTATGTTATTAAAAGATCAGAATTATAGCTAAAATAGAATATATATAAAGTTTAATTACATAAAAATCAAATATTAAATTTGAAATTTACTATACATGAAAGTAAAAACATGGCATCTGTTGTTTGAGGTTGAGTCACATTAAGAATAAACTGACCATTAGAAAAAGGAAAATCTCATAAACATAGTGCTTTATTTAAAAGTGAAGAGAGTTAAGAGTGCGGGTTTTAATGTCTGTTCTGTTCAAGAACGAAATAAAATAAGAAAACTTGAAAAAGAAAAGAATAAGGAGGATCAAAGGAGAGGTTAAGAAGAAGGGAAACCAGAAACTAATTATAATAATACATATGACCTGTTTTCCTCAGCATACTGTAAATGAACATTAGTTTGAAGCAGAAAAGAAGCAGTCATGGAAAATTGGCTCATTTATGAAAGGAAAAAGTTGGACTCATACTCTGGTGATTTGCTACATTAACTCAATGTCTAGTTGGTGAAACATCACATAAGGAAAACCTTGGGAAAAGCAACATCCAAACTCATTTACACAAACTGCACGCACTCATAGGGATTTATGTGACACTTAACATTTTCAAAAGGGCAACATAGGAAAGAGGACCTCAAACGTTTAGTTTCTCTACATAGTCAGCACTTAGTCATACTGAGCTCTCACTATTGTAAGCTTTACCAGTTATTTTGACAAACCATCAATAAGAATATGATTGTAATAATACTAATAACAGCTGCATCAGAAAAAAGAATTGGAACCAGTCAAACATAAGGGTCCAGCTTGACCCCATATATTATTTACAAAAAAAATTACAGTTTTCAATTTTATTCAATAGACTCATTAGCTGGGAATGAGAAGCAACATTCCCATTATAGTTTTGCTTATAGTCAGTTTAAATTAATTTTTATTTGAATTAATCTCTTTTTTTAATAATACAGATTCTGCATTTATATAAAGTAACCAAATGTATTCAATACCTAAATTATCTGTTGTAAGAAAAACTTTAAAAATGGGTTAAATTCAGATAATCTAGCAAAACTGTCTGTAAATAGACAGCGTCTGGTGCATTAACTATTAGGAAAGGAAGAAAATATTTTAAAAAAATAAAAAAAAGAGCCCTAAACAGGGAGAAGTCTGTATAAAACACTGTCTCACTGAGTAGGACTGTATATCTTAGTATCAGTTTCATTGCTAGATTTTTAACAGAAGGCTAATTTTTAAAGGCAGTTCACTCAGCAAACCTGACTACAGGTCACATGACCACAACAGTCTAAGTGATTGGCTGTAGCTGCAGAGCCATCTTGTGAATGTTATTAGAATACATTAACAAAGTACCTCAATTATGATTGTTTTAGCCTGGTAAATATACTTCACAATGTAGGATTTGGGATATTTAGTTAGGAGTTCTTTCTAAACATTTCTCTGGTAAGGTAAGGTACATGGAAGAAATTTCTGGGGAATACCTCGGACTGCTTGATGGATGACATATGACCACACAGACAGAATCTCCAGTGGCTTTTCATCCTCCCACCAGACCCGGCCAGAAAAGCAGAGGAAGATGGATATTTCAACTGGATATTAAACAAACACATTATTAATTAGTTCTTCAGACATCAAAGAGTTTATGCTTATTGACTATTTTCTCTTTTTCAGACCACTCTAAAAATTTAAGATTTTTTTTCTTTAATGAAAATCACAGTTGATCATCTTTGTCTTTGGTTGATTGATTAAATAAATACATTTTTATAACTAGAGGGGATTTTAATCCTTCCATCAAGCTTCAGTTTGGCTCAGCATCAGTGAGAACACAAGACCCAGGTGTACTAATTATTAAGGATGCTATGGACTGTTACAAAAATGAGGAAAGGCTCACGTTGTTTTCCAAAAACACTTTTTTTTTTTTATTTACTGTGGAAAGACAGCTGTTTTGTTTGTTTATTTATTTTCTAGGATGTGGGGGTTTATTCCACTGTTCCACATTTATCTCATCATTGTAAATAAAAGTATATGCAGTTGCAGTGACACACTTGTCCTGGAAGATATGTGAACAATAAACTGGACCAGTGGTTTTTTACCAGTTTGATTCTCCTGAGCAACTCTAAAAATCTGCTTCTACACATAATGTGACTTAAGAATTTAATGGGCTCCTTGTTGCGTACATATTCATGTATAAAACACCTGATCAAACATGTTAGTTTTGGTGTGAAAGAAGTCAAAGTGAGAGAAGACTGATGAGACAAATGGAAATGAACAAACATGAAAAAGAAATGAGTCACAACAACAGCAATAAGTACACAGATTGAAAATAGTGGTGGGATAGAAGACGGGAAACCCTCCTGTCCTCTATCGTGATGCGCACAGGTATGTCATATGCTTTGACAGTTTTGCTGATATCAGCATTGCACAGTAGCCTCATTTCCAGGGTACAAATGCAATACAATCCAACAGCCTGTTGTGGAAGGAAAGGGGAAAAAAAAGTGACCAAACTAAAACTGGGATCGTTCCTTTTTTATTCTTTAGTCAAAGTCACTGAAGGTAAACTGCATCTCATTGTAATTCAGATTTCTCATAATTCTTTTATTAAACCATTTAGGAAACAAATAGCCAATTCAATGCAAACACAAATCTCTCTTTAATAAAAATTCCTAAAATGATTATAATTCAAGAATTATGTCAAATATAATCAATGGCTATCATTCAATTTCCAAATGATGCAACTAGTGGCAAATTAATTATGGTGTAACTGCAATTTGACTGGTACTGTGTGCTAAAACTGACCTTCAAGGCAAAGCAAGTTTATTTATATAAACTCCTTTCATGTAAAGGATTCAATTCAAATTTAATTGAAATTCATATTAACCACAATAAAATCACAATAAAATCACAAATCAAAGTCATTAAAAGCTGATCTGAAGAGTTACTGTACAGGTGTCATTCACAAGCGCAAGAAATGTTTTTAACCTGGATTTAAAAGTGTCTCCATATGGTGAGAGTTTAATCTCTACTGGCAGTTTGTTCCACGTTTGCAGCATAACAGCTAAATGCTGCTTATCCGTGTTTACTCTGGACTCTGGTCTGGACCAGCTGACCTGTGTCTTTGGATCTAAGAGCTCTGCTTGGTTTATATTCTCTGAACATATCACAGATGTATTCTGGGTCTAAACTGTTTTGGGATTTATAAACAATCAGCAGGGTTTTTAAATCTATTCTGTGACGGACTGGAAGCCAGTGTAAAGATTTGATGTAATTTTAGGCAAACTATAAAGATATAAAAACAGAAAATACAAGTATAAGGTAAATTTAAGAACAGTGTGGAGGGAATTCGACAGGGAAGAAAGAAGTCAAGACAAACCCAAATGCATTCTTCTATGGTAAGTTGCAAAGCTGGGTTTATGGCCATCTGTCAAACCAACTCTGCCCTTGTAGCTTTGATAACATCTTATTAATGAGCACTTTTTTCTCTCGTAAGCTGACACACTGTGCTTTGATGGGACTTCATATGTGAGGTGAATTGAAGTTTCATTTTCCTTTTTGTCCTCCTGTTGTTCTATTTTCAAACATGTAATAAGAATAATTACCAGATGAACACTTAAGATCATAGCCATGTCTGGACAACTGTTCATGAGGAATAATGAGGGCACAGAGGGACGCCACTATAGTGGCATAACAAGCCCTCTTATGTCTCCCTGGCATCATATAAAATGTTTTTTTAAATCAAAGTGAACAGACTGATCAGAAAGAGAAGGTAGAAAAGTTCTTCTCTGAGCTGCAGAGGAAGAAAAGCAAAGATTCAGGTTGAAATGTTGCAACTTGTGTGAAAATCTGTTCTCATCCTGAGGCTGTGTGACTTCAATTTCTTTCAGCTGCCACAGACTGACATGGCACTGCCCATATGAAAGAACTGTGTGTACAAATTCCCAATCAAATTTGACTTTAGTCGGGGATCAAGTTGTTACACAAATGTGGACAGTCATCACAAATAACAGCATGTACATGGCTACCAAGCTACTGTTGCTTGAACAGTCACTGGTAAATAAAGACTAGACAATAGATGCAAGTAACTACTTTTAGCCTAAAATGTATGTTTTATATCTTGACAGTATATTACTGATGTGGATAAGAGCTGATGGTCCAAATTCCTGTATGTAAATCACAAAAACATCAGTTTTAAACTACAGTATGATCCTTATAAACAATATCAGGGCTGTCCAAGTCAAGTTCTTGATATCTAAAATGTGTGTGTAGGGGCTGCGATGTTAAAAGATCCTTAAAAACAGGGAACGAAAGGACAACAAAACATCTCCACAATTGGATTTTAGAGCTCTGTATTTCATTAACATCCAGTTTTCAAACTGCTCACCAAAGGCAGGAGGGATCCAACACGCCACAGCCAGACTTCACAGCATCAGAAAAATATATCTCTCTCTCCGTTACATGACCTTTATATAGGAATAGATTAACCCATTTTCAAACTATGGGGTTCTTTCACAATTCACAATCTATGTCCACACAAGTCCATTTACATGTTTAAATACATTGTGACAAACTAAACTACATGCATAACAAAAATACATAACATATAACCAGATATAAGAACTAATTAGAAATCCCTTTTACTCCCATTCCCCCCTACTCTGATTCATTGGTTCAGCTCAACCAGGTAATTATGAGAATATTCTTTGCAGCTTGAGTCCTGAAGCCGTCCTCATGTGTGCACTCCATGAAGCCTTAGTGAGGTGACCGTGATACCACTCCTCACAATATGCGCCCCTTCTCTGACACACCTGAACCAAATAAGTGGCCTTTGCAAAGATGAACGTATGTGGATAGTGGAGTTCAGTCATATGATTAGGTGTGTTGCAGAGAGACGCATCTAAAAGTTACAGGATTGCAGATCTCCAGGACTAAACATGGGCATCTTTGAACTATATCATCGTTTTACACTTTCTGGTTACATTTAAGTAGAAATCTTGATCTGATGATCTGAATGTATACTGAAATTCGTTTTACAAACTGACATTTGTAAACACAAAAAATCGGTGAAGACACCTGTGCTGGGGTGACAAGGCTCTCACTCTGTATTCAATTTGGCAACCCTTTGACGGTAATTTGAAGTCAATAACTGATTTCTACCAAAGACAATTTCATCTGTTTTTTCTGCATGTTAATCTAAGCAGGTATCTTGTTATTTTCATCACCTCACCTTTTTATTTTACGTCTTAAAGACAAAGTACACAGCTTCCCTCACCTTAAAGGGGAAATGCACAATATTTCATTAATAGGTTTCTCACATTCTTCTGCTGCTCATCTGCAACATTCAGTGTAAACCAAAGCCATCAATTTTCTTTTATTGTTTATATTTATATTGACCAGCTCTTTTTCAATGACCAGTGTCTGGTTTGTTCTCATGTTACCACTACATGAGTGAGTGATGGGGGAGGGAGTGGGTCTCATAATATTCAGTGAGCCAAAAGAGACAAACTCAAGAACTTAGTTGATACAAACCATATTTATATCACTGTTCACATGAATTAGACTTAGACTTATTGATCCCTTTGGGATGACTCCCTTATATTTCCAGAAACTTATACATACAAAAGCTTCTTAATGCAAAGAAACAATAATACAATAAATAAGATATTAATTTATTTAAAAAAAAATAGATAAACTACATATGGTCTATGAATAATTTAAAAAGATTGCACTGGGGTAGTGCAATCTTGGTAGTGTATGTGTGTGTGTGTGTGTGTGTGTGTGTGTACGTGTGTGTGATAGTGTGTAAAAGGAAGCATTAATGATGTATGTGTAATTGCCTCAGACCTGTGTGAAGGCTTCTTGTATGTTTTTACATTGTTTTTATAATGTAAAGCTCTTTAGAAATAAAGTCTTTGGTTTTACTTTCACCCAGCTCTACTTAAAGCTCTAATGTTTTCAAAATAATAATAATGAATAGAAAGTACTCTGAGAGTGGAGACCTCTGCCAAGAAGCTCATTTCCACCAACATTGTGATTACCCCCGTTATAGTCCTTACTTTATTTTTATATGTATATACTATTGGATTCCAAATGCACTGATAATGAATCTATGTCTCAACTATATTTTTAGCAGGTATATTTTTATGTTTATATCTTTATTTGTTCTCATGATGAAAAATTTTCTATAAAAATCTTCAATAAAAATCTTTCCTGGAATCTAGGTCTTTTGTAAAATTGTTGAGATCCCTTCCTGTATAACCGCTTTCTTGATGGATGTTATGATTATGATTTCATTCAAGCAAATTGTTTTTTTATGAAGAAATATACAATGATTTCAATGTTTTGTTTTTTCTGTTTGTTGTTTTTTATTCCCATTCCCACATATATTAAAACAAATGTGCAAAGAAATAATTCAATAATTTATCCATCCATTAGCTACTGCTTTGTCCCTAACAGGGTCACAGGGGGCTGGAGCCTATCCCAGCAGCCATTGGGTGAGAGGCAGGGTACACCCTGAACGGGACGCCAGTCCATCACAGGGCTAACACACATAGACTAACAACCATGCACACTCACACTCCGACGGGCAATTTAGAATCACCAATCAGCCTATCCCCAAGGTGCATGTCTTTGGACTGTGGGAGGAAGCTGAAGTACCTGGGGAGAACCCCCACTAACATGGGGAGAACATGCAAACTCCACACAGAAAGGTTCCCGGTTGGAGCCCCGCCCACACCAAGGCTCGAACCAGCAACCTTCTTGCTGTGAGGCCACTGTGCTAACGAACTGCGCCACCATGCAGCCCAAAGATATAAGAATAATTAAGGTAAGATAAGAAGAATGAATGAGAAACAAAGTGGAAATTTAATGTTAAATAGAGTAGAAAAGCTTAACAAGGCTAAAAAAAAAATACCCAACAAAACAAAGGGCAAAGTGGAGTGGGCCAAAACAAACAGAAAATTGTTTTTTCCACAAAATTTCAATATTTTCAACTGGGATGAGATTCCAAGGAAGAAAATGAGTATAGGGACATGATTAAATCTAACTGTTCCTCTCATCTTACCTTCTTCTTTTTGCAGTCTACCCTTCCTCCTTCTCTTCATCTCCCCACAGGATAAAAAGGTTGGATGGAACTGGACTCGCAGGGAGATCAAGATCTCAAGAAAAAGGCGGCTTTTAGTTGTGCAGTAAAGATAACATGATACAAGCAAGCAAACATCATTGGATCTATAGCTCTTACCCAGCATGTGGCTGGGGAAATGATGCCACCATGCACACACTCCCACACACACATCAAATGATCCTCAGAAAGTACCTCAGTTGTTCTGCCCATGAAACCTAAAATACATGGATTTATTTTAAAACATTGTAAATATAATGTAAGGATACCACCTGAAAGTGTGTGTGCTTGCAGGTGTGTGTGTGTGTGTGTGTGTGTGTGTGTGTGTGTGTGTGTGTGTGTGTGTGTGTGTGTGTGTGTGTGTGTG
>JBAMIG010000012.1:11622689-11663601 GCA_037177335.1 Kiunga ballochi
TTTTTTTTTTACCCTGGCACCAGGGGGGCTCCGTACCTGTCCATTCAAATTAATAATAAAAAAATATATATTTAGATCAACTATAACCTTTAATTCTTTCTTACTTTCTCTAAATAAAGCCAGACTATATTCTGTAAAACTATCAAATTGGGTGGATTTGAAGTTGAGTGTGAAATGTACCAGGTATATGTGTTAGTCTTGGGTTGTGGTTGTTCATCAGGTGGACTTTTACTGGTTGGAGAGAGTGCAGAGAAGAGGCAGGAGGCAAAAGGGATGCTGAATTAACCTTCACACCAACATGTGAAAATCTGACAAAGTTCAGCATTAGAGTTTCCTTCTGTATATCAGTACATTAATACCGATAAGGACTGGCTTCTCAGTGGAAGGATTCTGATATGCTTAAAAGGTTCATTGTGTTGGAAAACTGGTGGTACATGATGCATTTTGTGCAGGACATCATGGAATATACAGTATTTATGAGAAATATGTCTCTGCTCAGTCTCACTTGCTTATACACCTCATTATTTCTGTTTCTTTGTTGCATGGAAACACATAAATACAACTGAACTTAAATCAAGGATATGATGTTTAATAAATTTCAATGTAAAGAGAAGGACTTATATTTTATCTAGTCAATCACAAACAAAACAATAAGGTTTTAAAATGTAGGCTTGTGAGACCCTTTAGTTTTGACCAGATATTGACATCAATCTGTGGTTCCTGCACTGTCTGTGGGGTTGAATGAACACCTAAATAAAAATAGCACATAATGACCTTCACAGTTTACTGCAGTGCTATTTGATTGCATAGTGGTGGACTTGTTATTGTTTCCGCTACACAGACTGTTCAAGCTGAACTTTCACTACAGTAACACATTAGTGCTATCACAGAAAGCTGCATTTTCTTTAAAAAAAAAAAAGATAAATAAATAAATAAAAGTGGTTTCCATTTATCTACTTCAACTCCACGGAAGTTTGAACCAAACAATGCCAAATAATTTCACCCTCAAAACCAGTGGGGGAAAAAAATACAGGTGGAATTGTCCTCTATCACACCCCCTATCCACGGAGTTGTGTGCTCATTGTGGGCTTGCGCGGCGTTGTGTACTCCACAGGTTGGGTGGGTGGCGGCGAGATTTTTGTGTGGCGTTTGCTTGACGTGACACTCCCCCAAGTCGATGGGAGGTCGACGTCACCCTACCAGCGGAGGAGTGGATGGCCAATGCAATAAAAATACACGAAGAGAACTGAGGAAAAGAGAAGATTGGCCAGGGAAAAGCAGCGACGCGGCGTGTATCCCTTTTCTTTTCACCCCGCTGCACAGCCACAGATATGGGCACCTTTTAGGCCACACAGGGACATGTTTTCGCCGTGGTAACGACAGTCCCCGCCGAAATGCTTTATTATGAGTGGCCTTCTTGGTTTTTTGAGCAGACGCAGAGATAACTGTACTGTATCCCAGCCTAGCGGATTGGAGTGAAAGTCCGCCATATTCCGCCTTACCACGCCCGGGAGTCGAGCCATTGGAAAATATTCGGACAGCTTTATTCATGGTTTTCTCGCCACCCTCGTCCTCGGACGGTAACTCAGAAGAGGTTTTACAGCTTGTAAAATATCAACATTGAGTACTTTGAAGAGAGGCTGGCCGGCCAGAGATGACAATGCTTAACGAGATTACACAGAGCAGTACGGAGGATGTGTCTTAAAATGATCTGTTGATCATATTGAGACGGAAAAGCAGATTAGACCAATTAAGATTGTACAGATATTCAACTGAAACCTGTTTGGACACTGTTGTGGAGCTATTGGGAGGCCCGGAAAGGAACCGAAACAGGGGGAAGTGGGGGTCCATTTTTTTTTTTTTAAATATCTGATTTCCTTTCTCATACAACCTGAAAGCTGTTCGGACTCGTTGTAAGGGCGTCCACGCGTTATTCCACCACAAACAGGCCTGTATGAGGACGTTATTTGGCTGTCCTCTGTCCCCCCCTCCCTTCAAACGAATGTGAAATCTGGATGACTCAGTAAGAGGAGGGGGGGAAAGCGGAAAAGTGCGTGTTTTTGAAAAGAAGCGAGAATGACCCTGGAATCCATAATGGCGTGTTGCCTCAGCGAGGAGGCGAAGGAAGCCAGGAGGATCAACGACGAGATCGAAAGGCAGCTCCGCCGGGACAAGAGAGACTCACGCCGGGAGCTGAAACTGTTGCTTCTCGGTAAGTTCAGCAGAGAAGAGGAGTGGTGAGAGAGAGAGAGAGCTGCAAAACCAAATTCCTCTCTCATTGGTGGGGGTATAAAAAAAACTTTAAGGGCTCTACAAATGGTGTTTGTCACCTGGGGAAGTTAAGCAGTGGATTGCTAAAATATCAGAGTTGCTGGAGTGAATGCACAGATTTAGCAGCTCAGGGGGGGAGATCCTGCCCAGCAAAGGCTTCTAGTGTCAAAACCACCTTATTTGAATAATTATGACCAGCTAGTATGAAGAAACAACTGCATCTGGCTGTGTTTTTAACCCCTCCTGTGCTTATCCTGACCTGGCAGCAACCTGTGCAGCCCGGCCTGCAGGACTGTCCAGGTGGTGTGACAAATGTTGGCCGGGGCCAAAGTCTATCTGTGCTTTATTGGGTGTAATCAAGGCACTTTTGCAGCTTAACGTGTAACCCTGGCAATGATTATATCACAGTTCTCTACAAATTCTCAGGAGCTTCTTTTTTTCCTTGTGTGTAATTGTGACAATGCTTCTACAGTTAAAATAAACCCAACCCTGCAGTAGTGCACTATACAGAGAAATATGTCTCATGTTGTCATCATGGTTCCAGTAAAAACATCACGCCTAATCCTGGTACCTGTGCACTTTCAGTGTGGATAAGAGGTAAGGGAGGGACTTCTATTGCTAGGATTAGTCATACTGAAGAAATGTGAGAAAAACAAGCCATCAACTTACCATCAGTTTTTAATGCATGAGGCCCATTAAGTCCATAAAATGCCTGTGGTCCTACACGGTAGTGTCAAAAGTTTCTCTTCCTCATCTAGCTCTCCCGTTTCTGATTTCCTTAGAAAAGACACAAAGGAAATGGTGAAAAGAAAGCTAGACACTTGAAACAATACATTTTCATTTTCCCTACTGAAGGTGTCTTTAACAGAAACCAATGTATTTATTCCCCTTTAAAGGATTTGAAGGTGCTGCCACCATCCTGGTAAGTATGGTTAAATGATTGCATTGTTGTTGCCCCTTAATCTTTCTTAACACTAAACAATTTGCTCATTATTTAAACACTTGGAACAGCCAATCATTTCAGCAATAATGTGCAAAACTGGCCATGTGACGGTACTTCTCAGGATTTGTTACGTTGCATGTTTTAAATGATTAGTCTCCATCTTCAAGCTACGCAATATTTGACCATCAATGCCAAATAATTAATGACTGTTTCATATTTAATGCCTGATTTTGTGCAGGATCAGCTAATCACTATGTGCTGTAAGGACAAGCGATAATATTTCAGTGTAGCTTAGAAGCATGCTTCGATTGAGACGTTTACAGTTAATGACTCTTTAATATGAGGACTTACAACATCCACGGTAAGGTCCATGAAGCTTTGTGAAACATTTTCTGCAATTCTACATAGTTTTCAATATTTAAAAAGTTGCTGGCTAGTAGACCTGACTGTATCCAACACTTTGAGTTTTCTGCTGTTCTGTTGTAGTTGCATTGACTGACTTGTTACAAGATGATTAGGAAATATGCAACCCAGAACCTATATAATTTATTAGGGTAGGTTTTTTTATTTGAATTTATGTTTATGTATTAGTCATATACTTCATGTGGTCATGTTAACCAGAGGAAGTTTTGTGAGCTCTATTTGGTTCTGATACCCATAATCTATACCTCTAAGTGCTTTATGGGTTTTTAAAGTCACTAATTACTTAGTCTCCTCTGGGACTTGAGAACCAAACTGTCCAATCGGGTTTAAAAGTTTTCCTCAGAATGTCTACGATTTTTTTTTTTAATAAATCACCTTAGCTTTTAGGCTTCACTTATATTTCAAAGCCACTAATTGCTCTTTGTCCACTTGAACTGTATATTTTGAAATGCACATGACACAGCGAGATGAGTTCCAGCTTGTAACTTATCCACCTTTTTTATGCATCTAATATCCATTAAGAGCTTTTAAAGTAATGGTGTTCATGCATTGAAAGGAACTAATTGGCCAAACAGATGACCAAAAATATATTATAAGTAACATTAAATAGCAGGAGAAGCTGTCAGGTAAACATCATGTTTAGTCCATGCCTAAAAAAAAAACAAGACTGGTGGGATAGGGTTAAGTGGGCTGCCCTATCCCACAGGTTTTAGTATTTCTCTAGTACAACACACCTGATTCAAATGAAAAAGTTCTCTAGCAACTTGTTGCCATCTGCTGCACCTGCTTGGTAGTGATACATTGATTGGGTCAGGTGTGTTGCAGCAGGGAAACACTAAAACCTGCAGGATGGTAGCTCTGGAGGCCCCTGTTATAAACTATCATTTAAGATCTTAAGAACTGAACATCTTGTTTCTTCAAAACATTTCACATCTAATTCAAAGAGTCCTTTATTTCTAAACAGACAAGTGAGATCTTAGAAGCTGTGGTTCGTACGTTCACATAGTGATGGTCAATAACAGCCATGTAGCTTCGACAACCTTCAGGGTGAATCACATTTATAGCTTATGAAATGAGAAAGAAGTGGTTTTAAAAAAGAAAACAATAAGTGACTATTTGTAAAATTTCTTCTTGACATGTCCCAAACTGATCTCTAGTGTGTGATTGATGTGTTAAGAAAAGGTCTTTATTGATCACAACAATGCTTTTAGAACAGCAGGACGGTCACAGCTGCCTGCTTACTGGAATTTTTGTTTAATTACAGTAATGCCGCTATTATGGATGTAGTTATGTCTCTTGATATGCTCATTAATGCTTTGACAGACAGAAGACAAATGCTGAAATGTAACTTAAGTAGAGTACCTAATAATTACACATTTAGGATGTGGGTACAAATGTATCTGCTGTTTACTGAACTTCAAGCCTTATGAAAGCCACATTCACTTTGTAGGGATTACTCCGTGTCTCTATACAAAGGGGTTATACATTATTGTGTTGACGTGATGTACTGCATGCACCCTGATACATGATTTATCTATGTTGTTTTGAAATGTTGGTCCAAAATAATGAGTTATGTGACTAAAATGATAAATGCATGTGGTTTCAACATGTCAGCCATGTCTGAAAGATGGATGGGTTAAACCCAAAATGATTATCAGCCTCCTTTGATTAATTATTTTTAAAATTGCTCAATTACAAAACTGGCACAGGTCATATCCAATCCTTAAGAGACCATCTGATCTAGTTTTTGACGCCGGTCTCCTTTAACATCCACATGTTAAGTTCACATTCACAGACAAGAAATCAGATGAGTGGATCTGAAGTGATGTCATAATTAACAGACAGTAACATTATTGCTGCATGTTTGAGTGTTTCTTGTTTTGTTTTAATCAAATTGTTCAAATAGCATATTTTAGCATAACTGGTTTTATTATTAAAGGACTTTTTTTTTTTTTTTAGCATTCTTTAAAATTTCTCTCCAGACAGATTTACAGCTGCACGTTTTAGTTTCTTGTCATTGTGTTTTGCTGTCATTTGGACATAATTGTTTGTTGAATGACTGTAGGGTTAAATTGTAGCTATTCCATCTTGTTAAACTTTAGTTTACTACTGCTGTTGCAAGAGCTCTCTATTCAAGGTGAAGCTAGGATTTTGGCACTGCATTGTTTTCCTCTTTCACTCATGAATTTGGTTTTGAAAGTCTGCTGCTGGCATCACTGCATAACCACTGCAGATTATGACCAGGGTGGATTTAAGAGCTGCTGAAATGCATAACTTAATGCATAAAAGGTTTTTTGCTGACAGATGTGGAGGGGTTTGTTCAGGCTTCTAAGTGTGACTGTATTGAATTGTGAGGCTTGGCATGATTACTTCCAGATGTGATACTGATCCATGAAAGTCAGCTTCATTTATTGGTAGGGTTTGGCATCGAGCATAGATTGGAACCGGGACTAACTCTCAGGTTCTCCTGGAATTAACATTTTCATGTTTCGATTCCTAATTTTGATGCCCAGTGTGCTAACTAGTAAAGAAGCTGCCAAACACCAACGAAGAAGAATCAACTGGAGGTTTATGTGTTATCGTGTTGGTTGCCATGGATACGGAGGCAGTCTGAAGTGTGGCTTCTTTTTTAGTAAAAATAATGAAAAGACTGCTCGGTGCAACATTTATAAAGTCATTGCATCGTGCACGCGAGGGTGTTTGACTAACGTGATCAAACACCTGCCGGTGTGCAACTAACAGTGCCGATGAGCTGCGGCGACCTTCCTCTATAACCTCTTCCTCAGCTGCCTCTTTGTCTAGTTCCCATCAGACGAGCACCGCACTCCCTTCACATTTGTTATGAAGGTAAACTTGACTTATTAAACTTAAAATGTTTTTGTAGCAGACTGTAACCTTATTTATTTCTGCTGTGAAGTTAGTCTCTTGGGATTTACTCTATTTTAGAGACCCATGAGGATGAGGATTAGGAATGAACAATTCTTTTGCCATTTTTTTTACCACACCTTTTTTCAATGCAGATTGCTGCTTCCTCAAGTCATATACTACCTTATACATACATAAGAGACATATCTGGGTAAAAAGGATCTCTCTTGATGTTTTGGTAATACCAGGATTGCTCAGGAAATTCATCATCTCACTAATTATTGTCATTCTTAATTTAGGTGAAGAAATTGAGTTTTTTTTATTTTTTTTTTTTGCTGGACGTAGCATGTTAAAGAAAAGAGTGTCACCATCCGCACTTCAGAGTCATAGTTTAGTGTGTGACTGTGCTGGGCTTGGACACTGAAAATAATGGGGCGGGCTGTTAAGTGCAGTGTGTTTAGGCCTGAGGAGCACATTGAGTAACTGTGCTAATTTCAGTTTCATCATTACTGCTTTTTCTGTTCATGGCAGACATCTAAATTGGCATCCACTCAGTACAAAGCCAGTTCCTTCAGACATTGTAATAGCTGAGCACTAGCTTGGACTTTAGTTTGTTGCCCTGCAGCAGAAAGGTTACTTGTAATAAAATGGACTTTAAGTATAAAGGGAGCCACATTCATGTTTTCACAGTAGTTGGAGTCGAAGTAAACTTCTCTGCAGCTATTCTGCCGCCTGTTCTTCACACCCAAATATTTCCTTTCATCACTGAAGAGAGCGATGTGTGTTTTGGTCTGTCACCAGACAAAACGGACTGAAAGTATCCAACATATAATATATGCGAGTGAACCTCCCTGCCTCAGGAAACAACCTATTAATGTAACATTTGATGTTTGTAAAAGTTTAATTTCATTTACTCTGATATTTTTATTCCAATTGTTCATGGTACTGAAACTATAGTGAATGTTGCATAACTCAGTCATTTTCTTCTGTGCTTTTAAATTTTTTGGAAGGTTAATTGTATTTGCTTACTGCTCCCTAGCTCTACTTAGCTCTACCTTTCCAGAGACTGTACACAGATGTTGTCAAGAAAAATCTGGTTAACTCTCTGGTCCAACTTTCTCAGACCTTTTTAATAATTGGTTGCTGAAAATGAAGGACTTTGTTGCTAATAAATGTCACACACGTTTTTTTTTAATGGTGGACTAAAACGTTTTTTCTGGGTATGCGTGTGAGTAACCAGTAGGAGCTTTGAGAGAGCAGCTTTGCGAGAGCAGCTTTTCTAAGAACGCATCCTCTTGCCTTTGGTGTTTGCTTGAATCCCAGCTTTGTGTCATTAAATTGACCATGAAAATGCCCTTTTCTCCCATTTACTTTTATAAGAATTGAACATGCACATAATGGCACCACCCACTGCTTTGTTGAAGACTGAGATGAACTCACAATGTCAGCCATTTGTACGGTTACCTAGAGGGACCATATTTCAACAAAGAGGTGAGGCAGGAGATTGGTTATCTATCGCAGTCAGAGTATCAATCTTGAAGGATAGTCACCAAGGCTTTAAAAAATAATGGTTATCAAGTATGTGTTAAAAAAAAAGCTGATAATTTGTAAATGGGAGACCCGGTGAACTCAATTGTACCCAATGAACACCCTAGTGTATTCTCATTGGTTTGCTACACATGCCTGTGCAGGTACAGCCATATAGGGAGGGTATAAAGCTTTCATTTTCTTTGCAATGCAATCAGTTTAACTGCATTCAACTTTAAATTGGTGTGCACATCACTGCAGGTTTCAGTCTTCCCATCTTTTTTCATGAATTCAAAGTAAACACAAATATGTCTCCAGGGGAAGATATTGCATCATTCAGGGCAATATTTCAGGGGATATTAAATGTGTGGTTATGAATGTTGATGGATCCTAAAGCTGGTTCTACTAATGCAGAATCATATGATGGTTTTTAAATAGTTTTTCTTATGCGTCTGCTCAGAGAGGTCCTAGAAAATTCAACAGGGATCAATTTTATTTTGAAGAGCACGAGACACTCAATTAAATGTGTTGCTGGATGGAACCCAGCACAATCCTGCTAAATAAATAAACCCTTTGTTCTTCTCTCCTGTCTACTTTCTCAGGCACTGGGGAAAGTGGGAAGAGCACATTCATCAAACAGATGAGAATAATCCACGGTGCTGGTTACTCTGACGAAGACAAAAGGGGTTTCACCAAATTGGTCTATCAGAACATCTTCACGGCCATGCAGGCCATGATTCGGGCCGCAGAGGCGCTTAAGATCCCTTACAAATATGAGCACAACAAGGTAACTCGTGTCCTTTCACTCAAACCAAGCAAATGATAGTGGATAGTGCTGATGAACAAATGTGAGTCTCTACTAAATGCTTGGTGTATGTTGCATATTTTTGGAGTGCTGTCTATCTTATTGGGAACAGCCATCCATAATCATTTCCTGTCGTCCTGTTTTTTACACTTCCTGTGTCCTTAAAGCACTCCAGTGCTCCATCACATCCTTTGTATATTTGTGTTTGCTTGCCTGTTTTGTGTGCACTAAAATGCACATTTTACATTCTGAAAATCTAAACTCTGCTCAGCTATACCGAACATCACCTCAGATTTGTGCTTTTTTTGTGATCTTTGTGTTGTAAGTCTTTATCTTCTCTAGCTGTTACTTATTCTTCTTCCTTTTATTTGTACTTTATTCCCTGTGAAAGGAAACACACAGAACTTCTTACCTTGGTAACACTTTTCATTAATCAGTGCCATGTGAGATGTCCCGTTGTTGTGAGCGGCCAGCCACAGTGAAAAAACACCAAAAGAAGCTTCCAGTACAAAAATAAATTCTTTAATAGGTGAGCTTTGGACCTGGGACTTCACCAGCCTGTTGTGCAGCAGCTCAGCCATCACCAGCCTCCCTGCTAATGAACCAATTGGCTCCTTTATCTCCAGCTGCTGATTGGACTGAACTATTAACAGGGGTGTCTTCTCACTTAACAGTTCCACCAAAACTCAGATCTGCACACCAGTATACAAAAACTTTATACGCAAATACCCTGTAAAAGTTCAGACGTGCAATTAAAAAGTTCCAACATGCTTAAAGTGTTGTACATGCATCAAGTGTCTTTAAAGTAACGGGCCACTATCTTCGTTACAGGCCAGTTCAGGTGTCCGCTGACATGTTTTCAAGTTCTCCATGCCAGGCCACAACCTCGTCAGATGATTTACATGTTTGTTTCTTGACTTTCAGTGAACATCTACAGCTGTAAAGCTTGAGATTATCTAAAAGGAAAGAGTTTCAATTTCACAGTTTTCCTTCATTATGCATTAAGTTTGTAATATAGCAGACTGCAGGAGGCAGTCAAACATAAGTCAGACCACCGAATTCTGTCCACCAGGTGTGTATTAGATAAGACAGTGATATAAAAATGACATCACGCATGACAAATTTGTTTCTGGCTCTGCTGTAGGGCTGGATTGTCTGTCTGTAAGCATGCTTTCACTTCCCGTCTTTTATGTGCATGAAATGGTGCCGAAAGAGCCGTTAACTTTTTTTTTTGTGGTTTTTATTTTTTTAGGTTTTAGTGTTTTCATTAAAACATTCCACAGTAGTTCTAGTAACCCCATCTACCCTCCCTACGTCCAACAATCAATATGTGCTCTGTAATAGTAGTTCTGAGAATAATAGAAAGCTATATCTTGTACTGTTTTGCATTAATCTTCATTTAGATAATGTGGTATGTTGAATTCAAACGTAAAGACCATGCAAATGACTTTTATGAACATATATTCAGGTATCAACTCAACATCTGTGTATCTTAGTTTAGGCCTCTTTAAATCTAGATGGAAGCAATTCAATGAGTTGTTAGGTTAGCATGGAAAGATGACCTCCCAGCACTTTGTTTCCTCTGTTTATATAAAATGGCAATGGGAAGTGTTTGTTTGACAAAGGTCACTGACATCACAAAGGAAGTGAAATTGAAACCTGCCTGTGCATGTTTTCACTGTCTTCTTGGTCTTTTACAGTAATACTGTTGTCTTGTGGTTATTATTTGGAAATATATATTAAACATCACCTTTTATTTGTAAGATTATCTGTGCATTTATTTTAACCTAGCTCACTATGCATCATACAGTTATTGTCCCACTTTGAAATGAAGACTTGGATATTGATCTCATAGATGATTGCTTGACCAGTATTTACCAATAAGCCTTGATGCTAATGCATTATTGCAAAAGCTGTCTGTTTTTAAAGTGGCCTCTCAAAACACTGCTATGCTTCCTACTACACATTTGGGAATATTTCATATGAAATCTGTTGATGTGGTTAAAAATCATTTAACGTAAAGTGAGATACTAGCTCGGTGGAAATGCTCTTATCACATAAACCTCAAGTATTCAACCTGTGTGCTACACTGTTTCAGCGCTGAGGCTCATGTTGGACTTATTAACATGAGAAATAGAAGAATTTGAATAAGAATCTGGGGCAGGAACACTTTCACCATAATATTAAAACCTCCCGTGGGATTTGTGCTTCGGATATTGGATTCATGCTGAGCCTGGGGGTGCAAAGTCATTTCTAGTTGTAGCAAACATCAAGATGTGAGCAAACTAAACCATAGATAATTAGGACTACCTGCTTTATTTGTTAGTGGAAGAGTTTTTATTGCTTAAACTCTTTCTTCACCAGGGTAACGCCAACATTGTGAGAGAGGTGGACGTAGAAAAGATCACCATGTTTGAGAATCCTTACGTAGATGCAATCAAGAGCTTGTGGAATGACCCAGGTATCCAGGAGTGTTACGATCGAAGGAGGGAGTACCAGCTCTCAGACTCTACTAAATAGTGAGTAAAAAATAAATCCATATAATGCAGAATTTAGAGCCTGAATTGTTAGGGAGGCTTTCCTGTGTCAACATATCCTGGATTGTTTTTATTCTGTGTCTCTAGTTATCTGAACGCGGTGGACCGCATCGCTGAATCCTCCTATCTCCCCACCCAGCAGGATGTGTTGAGGGTTCGAGTCCCCACCACTGGCATTATTGAATATCCATTTGATCTTCAGAGCGTCATATTCAGGTGAGATCAGTAATCTATCAGGATTAGGTAGGATTTCTCAGGATTATGTGTTGAAGAATGCATCTGATTGGTGGAACATACTTTGCATCAAACGGCACTTTGGTGTGTAAGCATGTAATATGTGCCGCTACAAACATGTTTTATGTTACTTTTACAAATATGTGATGGGATGGAAATGCAAGCCGCACAGATAAACTGAATACATTTGACTTATAAGAAATTCCTGGGAATGTTTTGGGGGACACTAATATGCAAAAGTTGCAATGATGCCCAGAAAACATGGTTTACTCGCTGCTCGATACGCTGACACGCAGTAATAAGTGGAGATATTTCAGCTCCACACACAGTGTGTGATGATCTCCGGTCTCTTAACGTCTGAGAATCCGTTCTAACACAGAAGCAGACGTTACTCTGAGTGTTTTGGCATTGCAGGCTCACACTGTCAGCAACTGTTTATGGAGGAAATGTGGAGTCTTTAGTTGTGCGTAAGTGTCTGGTTTTTTGGACGGGCAGTGTATTCCTATCTGATGCTAGTTTTTTGTGCTCATGTTTAAACCACAAGACTTCCCAGTAAACTATGTCTTACTGCATTTTTAAACTAAACAGGAATGAATATGGTTATAAAATGATGAAATAATACAATAAATGACTACATGCATTCAACTTTGAGTAATACTTTACTGAGATCACCTTAATTTCACAGGCTGACACTAAGTCAGGGAAGATTATTTACAGAGTAGATCATTACCTAAGTGTCATTAAGATATACTCAATCATTGGAATAAAACACCCAGCTTTTAAAGAAAAAAACATTCTTAATAAAATGGAGAATAATGTTTGACTGATGATTAACTGAATAATTATAACTGCTGGTGTATGTGCTGTAAATAGAACATAATATGCAGAGACACTACAAGACGACCCAGGGCAACAAATATCCACAAGACTCTGATGCTTAAAACTACCAGCTGCTGTTTTTGCACTCGGAAACAAAGATGTCTTGCTTGTGTGAGCTTTCCCTTTAAGTTTTCTTTTGCACTAAAAACCAGCAGGTAATGTTGTGATTTTTGAGTGACCGATTTAAATGAAAATGTGGCATTTTGTGTTAATTGCACATCCAAAATAACAGATAAGAGGAATATGCAGTCCACTGGACAAAGCCTTCCAATAATCTGTCCCATGGGAAAAATAGCTGAATACATCTGACTTAGTGTCATGGCACTGATTCCCCTTTCCTCTACAAAACATTGTTCCATTTTCTCAGAGTACTTCTTTCCATCAGTGCTGAGTGACTCACTTGGATGGTACTCTCTCAACAGGATGGTGGATGTTGGAGGTCAGAGGTCAGAGAGAAGGAAGTGGATTCACTGCTTTGAGAACGTCACATCCATCATGTTCCTGGTTGCACTCAGCGAGTACGACCAAGTCTTAGTGGAATCAGATAACGAGGTGATTTCTCTTTTATGCATTTAAAATCAAACTGATTGTAATTAATGTGATGCGTGGAACAGCTTTTTATTGTCTCATGTCAGCATAGCTTCAGTTGTTTCTGATTTTTTTTTATTGTTGTTAAAAAGCAACCGAATGAAATGATCATCCTGCTTGTATTGGCAACACCTTTTCTCCCACTCAGAAAGCTCTGTAAATGATCAGCCAGCTGCTGTGAATGCTGCCTCAGGTCAAATGTCCTTCTGGAGAGAATATGGCATCATGTCAGTGTTGGTTTATCAAGAATGGATTAATGAGCCAGTGTGTTTTATGTGTGCAGTCTGCGCGTGTGTTTGTTACACCGAGCCTCCATATGTCACAGTGAAAGGACCCACAAGCTGCTGGTCTTTTATATGCCGATGTCATTAGATCGTTTTTTTTTTTTTTAATTTCAATTAATTTCAATGAAAAATTGGTATAAAGTTTTTTTTTTTGCAGTGCATTGCAGTGTCATTCTCATATTTACTGCTAAACAGTTATTAAAATCTTTCATTAAGAGGATAAACTTTTATTAAGTTGTCTCCTTTTTTTTCCCTAATTTTTTTTTTTTTTTTTACTAAATACTCTCATCAATTCACATCCTGTGTGAAGAACCGGATGGAGGAGAGTAAAGCTCTGTTTAGGACGATAATCACATATCCCTGGTTCCAAAACTCTTCAGTCATCCTGTTTCTCAACAAGAAAGACCTGCTGGAAGAAAAGATCACGTACTCTCATCTGGTTGACTACTTCCCAGAGTACGATGGTGAGTAGCAGTAAAACCAAATACTTTCTAGTTGTTTTTATATAAGTTTCTGTTTTAGGACTTTCTGTTTGGAACAGAAAGTTTCTGTTTTTTTTTCTGAAGAAGAAAAAAAGAAGACAAAACTATCCCAACTGAGATTTTAGTTTATGGGCTGAGTGTATAGTTCAGAGTTTGTTTTATGCATCAAGGAATCTGTACAAATGTCCATTTGTAAATGTGCAAAAATGATTTGCATTGTTGTAAGAAAAAAAAGCACTTTAACACACTAAATGGTCACAAAGCACAAAACTACTTGCACTACAGAATTTGCTTTTGTGAATTGTGCCTTTATACCGCTGTCTGATTGGTTAGTGACTAATTAAACTGTCCAATCAGTAAGCATACGGCTTCCTGTGTTCCTGCACAGCTGTAGTGTTCACATACATTTTAAAGATGGATGATGTAGAAAGTGTGTTTCCAAAGTAGATAATTGAATATTTTACAGTTTCAGACTCTAGGTGCAATAAACTCTCTGCAACCACCATTTTTGCCTTCACCCGGTTGTTGTGTGGTTGCTCCGCTTGTTTTTCTCCAGCTGGCCTCTGTGCGTTGCATTTCTTTCAATGTTGCTGTGATTCTGGGTTAGCCGCAATTCAGCTGGCTGCATCCAACCCTTTCCCTGTCAGTAGCGTGTCTGGGCTGGAAATAGAAGATTATACAGTGGAAGAGAGCAAGATGTAGCTGTAGAAAAACTCCTATAATCTACTGTATTCCAGTACTTCCCACACAATGTGCACCCTGGTTCAAGAAGCCACCTACAAACGGTGCTTGTTTTTGGAGAAGCTAGTAAGAACCATGGTGAGCCTCCTAATGCTGGAGAGGCTACCCAGCAGGCCCTGTTAGAGTAGTGAGCTAGAGGAAAAAGTAATTTTGTAACATCCAAAGTTCCTATTGCTTGAGTATTGCATGCAATAACATCAGTTTTTTTCATATTCACTTTGCAGCTGCAGATTATATAGCTCATTTCACAGAAACGTCATCCTCACTAATTATAAGTGACTCATCAAGTTTTCCAACCACTGATTTACACTGAATCATAGTTTTATCTGATAATTATACAAAATTCATTGGATTCCTCTTCACATGTAGCTTGTTGCACCCAATGCCATCTAATAAACTATCCTAGTTAAGCTTGCTAAAACTATTCAGTCTCCTTCTGGAGCCTGTAGCAGTATGGAGGGAGATCATCTGCCCTCTGATTGGACAGTTTGGTCACTATCCAATCACATAGCAACATAAAGAATATCAAAAAACTGCAACTTACTTGCTCTTAGTTTTATGCTTCACATCTGTGAGCGGGATTTTTTTTACAAAAGAACACAATTATTTTTTATACAAATAATTTCTGCATATTTACAAACTTAGTTTTTTAAGTGGGCAAACCTGCACAGAGCGACAGCTTGATTTGAAATCATTTCAGACTTTATATCTGTCAAACATTCATTGAAAGCTACAAAATGTTTGACTATATTGAGCCCATAAAGGTGTATGAAAGAGGAAAAAGTAGTTAACTTAGTTTTATCTGCTGACTTGTGGACTGCTGTCACTGTGGTCTTTTTATTTCCAGTTGCTAACTTTAAATGGCTTTTTATTTGTAAGCAGCACTGCCCAACTTCACCAACAATGTCACATGTCATTTTAAAAAGTGGAAATAGATATTTTCCCATATCATATTTTATTCCTATATCGGTCTGCTGATAATATCGGACATCTTTATTTGTCACCATGGCCATTACTCACTTTAAATGCTGTCGTTTCCCCATCCTTCTGTTTCTAGGTCCACAGAGGGATGCCCAAGCAGCTCGAGAATTCATCTTAAAGATGTTTGTGGATCTGAATCCAGACAGCGATAAGATAATCTACTCTCACTTTACCTGTGCCACCGACACAGAGAACATCCGTTTCGTCTTTGCAGCTGTCAAAGACACCATCCTGCAGCTCAACCTGAAGGAGTACAACCTGGTGTAGAGTGCTGCAGGGCGTCTGGCTGCAGATCCTCCAAACACAATGACTGACGCAATCTGTGAAAAAAGGATCATGTCCACACATGTGGGAACACAGAAAAATATCTGAGGAAAACAAAATGTAACGGTTGCATAATACTAATTTATTTGCCATTTGTTGACCTCTTGGTCCCCGAGGGGTGAACAAAGTAAATGTTATCCTGCTATTTAAGGAGATGATGGGAAGCAGGGAGGGCCAGGGAATTTGCAAGCATTGGGGAAGAAGCTGATAATGAATGCAGCATGCTCCATCCCTCCTGCCTTTTTTTTGTTTTTTTATAAACACAAAGAAAGCTTTTTCATTTTTTTTTTTTAACCTCCCTCCTGTCATTTCATTCTGAGGCTTCATCAAGGGCTTTTGCCCAACAGGAAGTGATGTAACAGATCTATAATAGTACATTTCTCTTTGCTCTAACAAACTGATTGGCAAGTCTCTTGTTAAGTAGACTTAAACTGTGATTTTTAAATTATTTCAGGTTGATTTGATTAACTTCAATTATTACTATAGTTATTATTATTATTATTGCATAAACTTTGGTACCATTTAAGTATGTGTGACTGTGGAGTCACATTCCTTGTACACAAGTGTTTATAGTCTCTTCCCACGTGATAGGCTTGTGGTATATCATAACCATGAAGTTGTTGACTGTGAAACTGGCTTTAAAGTTTCCTGAGCAAGGAAACGAGGAAACTTTCATGTCAAAGGGGAATGAAGTTTTTACTCAGACTGAAGGGAAAGACGAGGATTCACGAGACGATGGTATTAAATGATTGTGTTCAGCTATGTCACAATAATGCTTTTATTGAGGTAATGTGTATGTTTACTGCCAATGCCAAAATTACTCAAGCCCCTGACTCTACTTTGCTGTGTTAACGACTTCAATGAAATAAGAAGTGCTGAAGAAAGCAATGAGCAGGGCTGTTAGCTCAGAAAAGGGACTGATTGACTGAACTGACTAATGTATTCATCGACCACCTGATTCCTGTCGTTTTTAAAGGTATTTAAAGTGTGTGGTAACCTCTATTCCCCACACTGCACTCTGACCCATGCAGCAGGGACTGACAGAAGCTACACTTGGTTAGCAGCTGTTTCAGAAGAGGAGGCAGCCACTCGAGTGCACTGAACTGCTTTAACCCCACCTTCTCCTTAAAACCTCCCGTCTTTCCCTTGAACTATCTCTTTCCATCTCTTTCTCTTATCTTTTCCTTCAACACAGTTTAGCTGTATCTTTGTAATTGTCCAATCACAGCCCGGCTGTCTTGACTGTTGTAGTTAAATAGCAGTGGGGAATAAATTTGGCTAGTCGCTGTGTAAACGGGCACTGATTATGTTCAGTTTGTACCAAAGTTAATCCCTCCTTGTTTATAATTGGCACCTTTTGTGACTTACAATTTCTAAATTACTATAAGATTTTTTTGTAACTTGTACTGTTGAACATTAGCCTGTGATTGACAGTTTTTGAGGCATAGTGCAATTATAAATGCTATAATCATTGTACATACACCCCTCTCTCGCTCACTCTGCGTGCATATATACACACACATACACACAAACACAATCGGCATCTTTGTTGGCTTTGTAATGACTTTTTGGCTGAGTGAATGTGCGGTAATGAAATAATGTATCTATGTAATTGTATTGTATGTCTATTGGCTAATTTAGAAGAAAAAAAAAGTCATATGTTTTGATTTTGTTCATGTTTCTAAGAGGAGAATGTAAAATCAGTGTTCAGATTAATTTCTCAACAAATGGGAAAACATTGTGGGCTTCAGAATTCCATTAAGAAGAATATTGCTATCAAATATCAGGTGAAGGTGGGTCGGTGCTGACACTCGCTGCTGTTTTTGTTAAATTGACTGCTGTATGAAAAGCTGCAGCATGAATCTTATCCACATGGCTAATTATATTAAGTTCATAACTGGCTTTTAGGAATGCAGCGTTTGTGGGATAATGGGTATAATTAAACCACTCACTGATTCCTGTTCTTTTATACTGGATATGGTGGATATGGTTACACAGCCTCTTCATAAGCATTGATACTCTTTAAAAAGTTCTCGGTCTACCCTGCACGCTTCCTGGTCCCGAGCACTCACCTCTCAGCACCAACTATATTTGCTGGCAGGATTAGTGTTAAGCCAACACAGTTGACAGGATTGTCGCATGTTGCATTCAAAAAAACCTCTTAGCTCTTTGAAACAATACACACTCTGTTTAGGTCTGCTGGCCAGTGATGATGATGATGATGATCACAGTTTTATTTGGATTAAACCTTTTTAGGTGCAAATATTTCCTGGTTGTGCTCGTTTCCCATCTTAGTTGCCACAATTTTATTAGAATTTGTAAGTAATAATTTAGACCTAATTTATAAAATAACATAGGAACAGATAAACATCTCACATGTATATATTGCCTTATTAAACAAACTGTGCCTATGAAGTCACATGCAAGGCACCTGTGTTTTTATGACCAGTGAAGTAATGTTCCATTGTGCAGCTGGAGGATTGTTTGGTCTTGGTTTTGTCCTTCTATGCCATAAGTAAACCTGAGGAAATGTAGCTATTGTGACACAATTAACAGGACATTACAAGCTTATTATGCGCAAACCTTAATCATAACCTACTTACCACTGTGCATTATGACGCATTAAACTGCCAGATGTAAGGGGGATCGGACACCAATGCTCCTACACGTCAAAGTATGGTATGTAGACTGCTTGTAAGGTGTCACAATCCTCTGCAGCAAGTTTTTTTTTCTTTATATACCACATTTAGCTTTTGTTCTGGCATGTACTGGCTATTTTGGCAGGCATCTCCTCCCTCTGAGACTGCTGTTCTCAGATATTTCAGCTGGCTGGTAAATTGCACTCTACAATGGTCTTGCTTTGTCTGGTAGCAACCACTGCAACAGGTTAATTTTCCTGAGCAATCCACAGACTACTCATAAAACCAAGATATTTAGTCACCACTTGTCAGCGTGACTTTCTTAAATGCTGTCTGTGTGATTCTGCTCATTGCCAGGAAAGACATTTTGAGGTTGGATTAGAGTTTCCACTTACCAGTGTTGATGGCCGCTTGTTCTGGTCTTGCAGTAATCAGTAACTTGTGTACCTCTTGTTATAAAGTGACTATTTACACTCACCTTCTTACTTAAAGGGAAGATCTTTCTGTAAACAGTTCACATGCTTAGTTTGAGCATCGAAATACACAAGTATGTTTGAGCTACGATGAGAGTAGCAAAGTGAAAAATGATATAATCTAAGCTTAATGTCTTTGTTTGATTTTTTTTTGGGTTGTTTTTTTTATACAGTGACAAATAAATTGCAACAAAACTGTATTATCTTTGCCAATGTATAAGGTGTGAATGGATGTGAGTCAGAACCTGTTTGTTGAGCTGGAATTTCCCTTTAAGCAAGTTAAAAACTCCAGCCAGAGTGGATTTGGTGGCACACATCGCTCATCCTCTGCTGCTACTTCTATTTAACGCAGTGCAATGTTCCAGGGCAGATCAGTGTCGTTTTCAGTATTTTTTTTTTTAAATGACGCTTTGGTTTAAGGATAGATTTCCTAATTGCTCTACTGCTGAAGTACCACACACATCATCTTAATACTTGGAGTACTTTTTGGATGAATCCTGAGGACATGAAGTTTAATGACTTAAATTTTGAATCGGGTTATTGGTAATCTCTGATCATTCTTGTGCTAATTGTTTCCTGTATCCATACACTCCCACTCTTTCAACATGTTTTCTGAATGAAGCAACATGTTTCTTTTCAACTTTTGTCCACGTGTTTTTATTTCATCCAGCAGTAGCTGTAAGGCGGGGGTGTCAAACTCCAGTCCTCAGGGGCCGGTATCAGGCAGGTTTTTTTCTGTCTCCGTGCGCCAACACTCCTCACTGGAAAAATATATTAATTAATAGGTTGACGATGACCTGTTGGATCCATTTTATTTGCATCAGGTGTGTTATTGCAGGGAAACAACTAAACCTGTCGGATACCGGCCCTTAAGGACTGGAGTTTGGTGCCCTTGCTGTCTGGTGCTTCCTACGCTCTTACTCAGGTAGATTAATTATTGGATGTAGTTACAGACCACTAAGAGGGGCTTAAAATGGAAAAGAGATGAGCAGATGCATGATTCTTCTAATGTGGATGATGGAATGTAATGAAATTAGTAAATAAGACAATTATAAATGAGGGCAACATTGCTAATTGAGCATCCTGCAGGTCTTCCTGGATAAAAGCTGCAGTGTGTCTTTCCTGTCCTCTTCTGCAGCTGGTCGAGGCGGATGGCTGCCCCCTCTGAACCCGGTCCTGCTGGAGGTTTTGCCTTCCTGTTAAAAGGGAGTTTTCCTTCCCACTGTTGCCTCATGCTTGCGCAGGATGGGAGATTAGATCAAAGTCAAGATTTGGTTAAATTTCCGGTTTCCCTTAAGCTCTGCTATCGATTTATGAATCGTCTCAAAATAATGTCCATGCAGTACCCGGAGATGACACTGTCGTAAAGTGGTGCTATACAAGAAATGATACAAATTTCTGTCATGATTTTCACCCATATCATCCACTGAACAATCTAAATGTCTTTGTTTTGATGAACAATGGCGAGGGAAGGGAAGGAATAAGGAAAAACTGGCTGACTAAACAGGACAGTAACATTTAGCATATCTCCATAAAAGCTTATTTGTTAAACTAAATCCTAATTTTTCCATCACCCTACTCTTCATCATGTTTCAGTAAATGCTCAAAGTTATTTAAATGGTTAACTCGGTGTCTGTCCTCAATAGCCCTTCTTTACTACACACGCAGAGGATGCGTAAAAGCGCCACGAGGCCAGGCAGAGGGTATCAGTCTCCTCCATCTCTCCTCATGGTTGACCCTCCTGACTCCTAGTGGTAGATGTGAAAGGTGAGTGTGAGCGGCAAACCTACTTCCTCCTCTTCAATGAAACTTCGGGAGCAGTGGAGTGTTTATGCCCTCGTAACCATTTGGCACGTTTCTGAGACAGACATGCTTAATGCACTAAATTCATGTCTCATGCAGACGCGCACCCTGTTACTGATGGTGGCACTGGTTGTGATGCAAACTGTTCAAACTGACAGGTTGACTTCCCATTTTATCCCTTTCTATTTATATGTGGCCACTGCCACGCCCTCCCCACTTTCCAGGAAAAAAGTTGAAACAAGTGTCTTTCAGCTTCACACTCACCGCAGAATTTTATCCCGCAGACTGCCAAAGGATACGAGCTCATTCCTTCCAGTCATCGTCTTAGCTTCTGAACACTGACACAGGCTTTAAAAAAGAAAGAAAAACTTAGTTTATCTTTTTTTAAAATTCCATATTTTAAAGAAACGAGAACATCAGTTCTGAAGATGCTCTGCGCCTTTTCTTGTTGACTTTTTGAAACTGTAAGCAGTGACTTTCCTCCCTGATCCCGCTTCCAAAGACTCCAAATATAGTTACTTTTACAACTCAAGGGCCACTGTAAGGAGCGAGTTGGTCAGTTTGGATGATGGGGTGTTGTGCGTCGGCGGAGGACAGGGAGACCAAGAGGATCAACGACGCCATCGAGGAGCAGCTGCGGAGAGACAAGAAGGACTCCCGCAGGGAGCTGAAGCTGCTGCTGTTAGGTGAGCATCTCTCTGGATGAAACCTGTAGAGTTGTGAAATATGTAACCTAGATGATTTATCAGTGAATGTGTTCGCCGTTTCTTCAAAAACAATCACCTCAAGTCCTTTAAGACAGAGAAAAGCCTACATTTGGTTATGTTTTTGTCATTTAACATGACATAATGGAAAGCCTCAGTGTTGCTGTTTAATCTTTGTTTAATTTTCTTTTTTTTCCTTCCTCCTTTTTGTTTAATTTTTTTTAACACACACCAAGACTAAGATTTCATAAGTGAGACTAAATCCCAAAGTCTGAGAACAACAGGTTATTTCCTGTAGCAAATATGGAGTAGCTATTAAAGTTAAATATGCTACATCATTACACTTTTTATGAGGAAAAATAACTGTAATGTGTGATTATGTCTTAGATGTGACCCACTCAAGGCTAAGGTCCAGGCCATTATTGGCCCGTCCGGACCTGCACTAAAGCTCACTTTTTCTCTCATCTTTAATACTGAACCGGTGCGTTGTGCACTTGCTCTGCGTGAACATCCGGGGTGCGGCAGAGACTGTGTGATTAAAATAACCATTTCTATCATAGCCAGCCAGGTATACTCTGCTACTAATATGAAAAAAAAGAGTTTTTAAGGGTATTTTGTTTTCTTTTTGGGGCGGATGTGTGTTGGATTAAGATTAGATTCGCGCGTCACAGCGCGCACACGGAGCAGTTTGACTCCACAATAGAAAATTTTTCACAAATAACGATCGATTTAAAGCTAGGTTACTGACACAAATAATGCGTTTTTTAAATTACATTAAAGAGAGCTTGTTAAACTTTAAGGCTTTTTGTTGGCGCGTAAAATGGAGCAAATGCTCTCAAACATTTCCAGACCTTATCTCCTCCACGTGCCTTTTTTTTTAATTAAAAGTGTATGTTTATAATGTGTATTTTGGAAGATAAATGGAGGGAAAAAAAACCCTTCAACAGTTTGTTGCATTGGACAGAACTGTTTTCCCCCCCTCTTCTTTTTTTTTTTTTTTTTACTGCAGCTGCGTGGGAGCGCTTCAGGGACGTGGCTCGCTGTCAAGGTCTCACTCAGTGGTGTGTTTGGAAGCCATAACTAGCTGCTGTGGGTGCGCCTCATGCAAAAATAATGCAAATTCATTATGAAGCGGAACACGAGCTTCAAGTTTGCAAATACTGTTCTCTCAGAAGGAGTTTCTGTTGTAGCTCAACCTACATTTCCAATGAATCCCCTTTCATGCAGTTTCCTTAAGCGTGAACGGCCAGTAAGGGAAAAGTCAAAGCATACTGTTATCCAGCATCCACCACTTTGTCCAAGATTCATTTATGGTCAGAGTGACTCAGTTCTCAATGGGTTTAATTAAGATGACCACGGGCCTACAGAGAGTAAGCCTATGAGGGGAGTCAAAGAAAATAACACATTAAGATGCTGCCTCTTTCACTCCTCATTTAACAGGAAGAAAATAGACACTAATCATGTGAAAAGATTAATGAAATAAAACTTAGAAATATGAAGTGTGTTGGCTAATGCAAAAGAGAAAACATTGTTGTAGGAATTAAATGTGAAGGTTTATTGCTGACTTGGAGAAAACAGAAGGGATTTTTTGAAACGTGCAAAATATTTGATTTCTAGGGTTTGATGTTTTTAAAAGCAAACAAACAAACAAACAAATGAAAATAGAAAAATGAAATGTCCTGGACACAGTCCCGTGATCTAAAGAGTAATGAAGTCCTGAGATTAGCTCCTGCAGAGGGGTAGCTGGAGAGTATCCAGTAATAAACGGGGAAGAAGCAGTGTGGCCTCTGGACACATCACCTGTCCATCGCAGGGACTGCATGAGAGACATTAAAATTGTCTACACACTCACTCCCTGGTTGAATGTAGACACTTTGGATGGTAGAAAGAGTTAGGAGGAGTACTTTGAAAGAACCCACACATGGGGAGAACATGCAAACTGCACAAAGATCAATGTTGGAACCTTCCTTCCAGCTAAGGCTCAAACCAGACCGTCCTTGCTGTGAGGGCACAGTACTAACCACTACTCCACCGTGCAGCCTATTATAAAACAGTACTGTAATAACTACAGAAATACAACACAACCAGAAAGAGGCTGGTCAGTGTCTTTTTTTTTCACTTGGCTTTAAAAAAAGATGAATATTCTGTCATGCATGCATGTATGTAAATAAGATTTTATGCAGTTTTCTGTATCACCCCTCACGCTTTAGGAAATCACTGTTATAGTGATATGTTTTGTAAGAGAAACTGCATTGATCTACCATTAAAGGATGTTTTAATGTTAGAACGACTAAAATAATTGTATGAAATAACAGCTTGTGCTCCCTCCTAATTAAACTGAAGTCAACGTGTATTTTACAGCATGTCCTGGAAAAGTATATTCTGTCATCAAAGCTCGAACACAAAGGTTTCTTTAAAAAAAAAGTATAAATTTCCAAATTGCTCAACATTTTGCCATTTATTTCATGAAGTTTTTTGCACGAGTTTCCACTGTGCTGCTCCACCTGCGTTAGGAATCCTTTTTTAACGCTCGGGACTGACTAGCTAAACATTTAATTGTGAAAGTAATGTTTATTATTGTTTTTTATGCAATGTCAATGCATTTGCTCTTTCAGGTCACGATTGGCCAGATCCACAGGCAGCTCTCTGATTTACACCAAATATTTTTCAGGGTTATTTTAAGAATAGAATAGAATAAAACTTTATTGTTATTGCAACCAGTATAACACAATTAAAAAATTGCCATCTTGTCAGTGCATTTAAGCACGCACCCACGCATACACACAAAAGGTCCCAATTGTCCTTTTAGTGTATATTATAAATTAGCAGCATTCAAAAGTGGCATTTGTATTGATGAAAGAGTCAAAACATCCACTGAAAATATGTTTAAAAGTAAAGTATGGAGAGTTTCTGCCTGGAAGTTCTACCTGAGTTTGCATCACTTTCTCTCGATTCTTCATTACCATATATATATATATATATATATATATATATATATGGCTGGACATATTGTGGATATGTGTAACCATAATGAGATGCCTTCCCTCTAAAATACAGTCTTCAGAAAATCAGAATCTTATTTTCCTCCTTACATTTCACCTGTGTTACTTGCTCAGACGCATCTCATCACCAAGAAACTTGACTTGTAAACAACGTACATTCAAATGTAGAACATTTGTCTAAACCTGATTTGCTAAGATGTAAAGTCTTGGGTGTTCATGATGCCATGCAAAACAGTCAAGACTCTACAAAACTGCTGCAAACAATATGCAACCCAAATACATGTGTACAATTAAATCTGTACACTGTACAGCAGGGATGAGCAGCTCCCATCCTAAACATGTGTTAGAAATGCCCCTGCTGCGACACACCTGACTCACATCAGACTTAATTAGCAGACTCGTGCAGAGCTAAAATTAAACTTAACACAAGTTTGCCAATTATTCACTGATGTGAGTCAGGTGTGTTGCAGCAGGGACATTTCTAACACATGTAGGACTGCAGACCTTTAGGACCAGAGCTGCCCATCCCGACTGTACAGGGTCTGAGTTTTGGGGCTGTATGTTGATGGACTGCAGTGCTTGTAGAACACGTCTGAGTAGAAACTTAAGGGCTTGTTGAACACATTGGCTGGTAATGAAGAGCTGGTAACCTTTTCCTTGATTGTTATTGTGAGGTCTAAGGCACACAGAATTTATATTTATCATCTATTATTAGTTATTATTTTGTGAATAAAGCATGTATAACTGTAAACTTCCTGTAGGTGCAGATGTTGAAGAATTTGATAAGACTTGTATTTAAGACAAGACAGGTATTTTCCATTAGTTTTCAGATGTTTTAGATACGAGTTCTGCTAAAAGACATTGTGTAAAACCCAGAGTGAAAATCAATGCATGGAAATAAGCTTTGCTGGAGATTTCAGCAGAATACAGCCTGGAATTAATTCACTTCCTGAGCTTAAACATTGACTAACAGGTGTCCTTTTGGCAGTCAAATTCACATTCAAATAGTTCAGTTTGCCTGTTTCTCTGCATGAACAAACTAGTTAAGCAAAGCCACAAACCTGTTTACTTGTTTCTTCATTTTGTCTTGATGCTGGGTAACAAGCACTGTAGAGAGGGATGTTTTGAGACGGGTGTAGGAAATGTAAATCCTCACACACAAAGCTCAGCGTGTTCTTTGTCTTCACCGCTGCCATTATTCTGCACTTTTAGTGTAAAACATCAACACTTAGATCCTAAACGGCTGTTTCTGATTTCTGTTTGTGAACTGCTCTTTAGTGATCCATCTTTGTAAAATCTCCTACCCAGTCCCTTTTTTTGTTGTTTTTTTTACGCTTCAGTGTTTATTTTGTTTGCCTCATTTTCCTCTCTGACATGTCTGTAACACCTCACTGCTTATGTGGACATTTTGAATAGAGCTCTGAAAATTGTAATCACAACATCAGTCTGTACATTTGGCAAAGTGAGATCTACTTCAGTGTAAAGTAACCCGCATCAATGACAAATGATAACGGTTCATTGGACGGGTTGTACTGGTGGTGATGTTGTGGTGGTGAGACACCGATTTAATGAATGTTTGTTTCTGCATAGTTCCTCTATGTCTTAATATACAGAAAGGGTTCTTTTCTGCTTATCCTCATTTTACTTTTTATTACTCTGAATGCTGTGTGCTACTGAAAAGCTTATATTAACATGGATTTATTATGGTACTGTTTGGTTTTATGATATAAATAAAACTGTATTTGTTAGACTAAAAGTCTCTATGGATTCCCTCTCTGACACCGTGAGTGCAGAGCTCTTGCAGGACCGATGGAGATCATGTTTGAACATGGTTTGCTCTGCTTTTGAAAATGTTCCTGTTAAGATAGAAGCTAATGTGTGGAGTAAAGCTGAGTTAAGGTGAACTTTGTTTACACCCTGCTGGCATATAATATGTGTTTAAGTTGAACTGGTTTTGCTTTGTAGGCAAGTTGCATTCTGAAACCGATGCTCTCCAGCCCTGTGTCATCACATGGCCAACACATAAATAAGTACAAAACTATATACACTGTGTATTTTGTGTCTCTCAGGAACTGGTGAGAGTGGTAAGAGCACCTTTATCAAACAGATGAGGATCATTCATGGTGGAGGATACACTGATGAGGACAAAAGGAGCTACGCTAAGCTTGTCTACCAAAATATCTACACATCAATGCAGACCATGGTCCGAGCCATGGGGGCGCTCGGCATATCATTCTCTAATCCCACGAACCAGGTACAAAAAAAAAATCAATCCAATTTTTTTGCTTTTACATCATTTTGTAGTTATGATCTCTTTTAAAATTTAAATGAACAGAAATGTAAAATAAATCTTGGATGGGGAAGCTTTCCCCCTCTTCCTCCGTTTTTAATGTTTTAAATTCAGGAGATGAACTGCTGGTATGTGTCTGGCTTTGTCCACAGGGTCATGCAGACGCCGTCCTGGAAGTGGAGGTGGACAAAGTAGAGGAGTTGGATCAGAACCTTGTGGTGGCCATCAGGAATTTGTGGAAAGATGGAGGAATACAGGAGTGCTACGACAGGCGCAGAGAGTACCAGTTGTCCGACTCCACCAAATAGTGAGAATACAGATATGTTGCACAGTAACATGCACACAAGCCATCTGCAGGATCCAGTTCTGACTTTGATATTTAAGCAGAGATCAGATCTTTTCTTACTTGTAAGAAAGAACCTTACTTTTTATCTTAAAGTTACATAACTTAAAGCAATTTAAGCCCATCTTTTAAAGAGCACATCGACACAGATTTACTCTCACTGGATCCTGTTTGTCATCTTGCCGTGACTTCAGACAACCTGTATATTTTATGTCAGCTTTGGACTTTGAAAAACAAACACACATGCAAAAATATTTTCAGCTATCTCACTGACCTGGATCGAATCGCGGAGCCTTCTTATTTACCAGACCTTCAGGACATCCTCAGAGTCCGAGTGCCAACCACGGGTATCATTGAGTACCCCTTTGACATGGAGAACGTCATATTCAGGTGAGATGCCGCAAACAACGCTGCTGAGGCTGTTTTCATCAGACACAGACGTCATGATGTCCTCTCTGCTTCAATCGCAGGATGGTGGATGTGGGAGGTCAGAGGTCAGAAAGAAGGAAGTGGATCCACTGCTTTGAGAATGTCACCTCTATAATCTTCCTGGTGGCTCTCAGTGAGTACGACCAGGTTCTGGCCGAGTGCGACAATGAGGTGAGGAGATTCGTTTCCCAGGTTAAGTCGGTTTGATCCCTTATAACGTGCATTTCTACAGCGTCTCTTTCTGTGCCACTAATGCATCTTAGAATCGTATGGAGGAGAGCAAAGCTCTGTTCAAAACCATCATCACCTACCCTTGGTTTGAGAAGTCCTCTGTCATTCTTTTCCTCAACAAAACAGACATCCTCAAGGAGAAGATTATGTACTCTCACATAGCAACCTACTTTCCTGAGTTCGAAGGTTAGTTTGTGTGAATCCTGTTGTTTTTACCTCCTATGTGATATTTAATGGGTTTTATCAAAAGAGAACCATTTACCTTCTTTAAACCTGTTCTCATCAATGAAGGATGGAATAAAACTAGTAATTCACTGAACCTGCATTTTATTTTTTCAAACTGAGAGCAAATACAAGCAGTTACATCTGAATACTTGTTGACACTAAATACACATAATACTCATGAGTCCCATTAAAAATAGCTTTATATTTTGAATGCATTTTAAATAAACTCATGTACTATGAGTTAAAACTCACTAGCAGTTAGTGGACCAGAGCACAACATGCATGATTATTGTGTGTCATTCTACAGCCTCCTTTTAAATTGGAATAAGATAAGATATTGCAATAAGATGTTTTTGATGGATTTAGTTAATTGCTGTGACAAGACACATGAGATAATGTGAATTGCTGCTTTTTAATATGGCATGGATATTAAAATGGTTGGTTAGGCATTAATGCTTAAAAAATGACCCATTAATCTCTTTACACTGATGCTGCATATAATAGTGACATGAGGGAAAAAGTAGTATTACAGAATACAAAAGTTTGTCTAATAAGGAATTTAAATTGTGTATATGTTTTAATTCAATGAACATCATTGTGAAATAATTTTAGGACCCCAACAGGATACAGAAGCAGCACAAGATTTCATCCTGAAGATGTACCAAGACCAAAACCCAAACAAGGACTCTAAGAGGGTGTACGCTCACTTCACCTGCGCCACAGACACAGAAAACATCCGCTTCGTCTTTGTGGCCGTCAAAGACACCATCCTCACAGCCAACCTAAAGGACTTCAACCTGATGTAGATAACGGGGGGAGGTTGGAGATATATATACAGTATATATAAGATAGTAAAATGGAAGGTCATATTTTTTTTTTTAGCTATACGAGAAAAACCTAAACTTTTCAAATTTATTGTATTTTTAACCGGGGGGAGGGTCTGAACAGATTGTAAAAGTTTTCATGTTTAAAATGTAACTTTGCATAAATTTAGTTTATATTTTGTCTCTATTTTATACAGACATTCTGTCTCTTTATTGTAGTGCTACCAAAGTGAAAAATGAGTAGGAAGGAACTTAAAGCTGATGTGAACTACTTGGAAAGTAAACAAAGTCTTACTATAACTTATTTTAAATATATTTTACATTGCAGCTTCTTCAGGCTTACTTTTCACAACATTGCATCATGGAGTTTTTCTTGTAAAAAACAAACTGGAAGATTCACTGGTTAGCCAGGAGGGAATCTCAGGGTCTTTCCTGGAGTCTCCACTTGTTGCCATTTTTATGTCAGCAACACTTGGAATAAAAAGGTGTGTATCAGTGTCACAACACTTTTTAATAGTTTGAGATAAAAGGTAAAATATCACTGAAATTCCTCTCTGAGAAATCCATTTCCATTCTTGGTAGACAAGAATGTGGTGTTAGCGAGCGGAGCGAGACTGCAGGCAGACCCGTAAAGTAAATCCAAAAGGAGGGTCTGACATTGTTCTGGGTAAATACAGACATCCAAAAGAAAGACTGATTATCACATTTCTCCCTTAAAAATCCAACTTTCACCCTCATGACATGAACACTGATGCATATCTGTGCAAATAAAAGTTATCTTATTTAAAATGACCCATTCTTGCAAATTACATCTTTTCTAGATGTTTATGGAAATCCTGACACCCTCTCCTGGAATCAGTTTGACTGCAAAACTGCATTACTTAGAACATCCATCCTTTGTTTTTGGGTCTGTGATTTTTTTTAAATGTGTGAATATTAAATTCTAGTTCAGCTTACATTTTACCAATATTTGGCAAAAGGTCAAAACAACAAAAAATGACCCAAAGTTTTACTGCATTTTAGAAAACCTTTCTAGAAATAGTTGTGTTGGGAATTTGGACCTAAAGAATATTTTAAGGATTAAAATAAGTACTGCATGTAGTGAAAAGTTCAACAGAAGATTTGCTTAAAATGTCTTTGTACAGGTGATGAATAAAGATTGTGCAGAAGCTTGAAGCAGATTTTATTTTTTGAAAACGACATGAGAAAAAAAAAGTCACTTAAGTGCATATTTTCCCTTTCCTCAAAACAAAAAGGAAAAACCCCTGATTTGCAACGGAAATCTTTTTAACATGCTCCAAACATATTTAGCATTCCTGTCTTTAAATACATTTTCTCTGCATATCTGGCATTATGAAAATGTTGTATAAAAAAAAACATAAAAATCACAGAATAGGCATAAATCACTAATGTCCGGATGTGTGTATATACAGAGAGAATGTACAGCAGATAATAAGTACAGTATAAAAATAGCATGCATCGAAATCACACACTTAACAGTCCATTTGCAGTTATTTATAAAAGTTAATGAAAAACAAGTCACCTAAAATTATAATAATAAAGTGGAGCTCAAATTAGTTTCCCTTTTAAATAAAAGTCGTGTAAAATTAACAGTACCCACTATAATATGCTGCAAAAGTTGTTAATTTGGCCTCATTTGGTGTAATGACATTAACTAATAACTTCAGAAATAAGTGATGGCAAAGAAATCCAATAAAAGTTACGACGAAGTTTAAAAACTTGATTTACGGCAACGTAAATATCCAAATACTCAAACCAGCATTTTGGATTCAGGCGGATATAATAGTGTTTTTCTGTGAACTAAAGAATTTTATTTATCAAATAAAACATTTTGTTTAATTGTGCAAAAAAAAAAAGTACAATTAGTGCGAAGAGGGGGAGACAGTTTGGTTCAAAGCATCTGTGATCTACTTGTTTGAACCATTACTGAGCAACTCATTGAAATCACTTCTGTTATTGTGCATCTTTCACACCAAACACACTAACAGTTGACATACAGCATAGTTTCTGCACTGCTCACAAGCCAGAAAACAAAACGAGCATGCATTAAAGACTAAAGGCACTGACACACACACACATATAATATTTGTGTGTGTTCGGTACATCTTGCTCCTCAGTATTTGGGTAAACTCTCTCTGGCATCATCCAATTTGGCAAGAACCCACTGAAAATAGAAGTATCACAACAATCATTCAGTGTGACCACAGGCTGGACAAATACCTGATGGAAGCACTTTCAGTCCAAATGATCCGCTTACCTTGGCTATCTCTGGAGACCGGAAGTTTATGATCTTCCCAAACTCTTTGGCGTGAAACACTGATTTCACTCTCTCCTGCAGCACGTAAGACACGTTTCAATGATAATTCATTGGATATTTATTACTTTTTCATAACACTTATATTAGCTTTTGTACCTTGGCCTCAATGCGAAGTCGGCGGTCGTCTACAATCATTGGATCCTTTGTGAATTCGTCAAAGAGATACTGCCACTCGCAGGTCAGCTGCCCAAAGGTGCCTTTAGTCACAAAAAAGATTCCCCTGGAAAATAAATGTGTTAAAAAAAGGAGCTGTAAAAGGAAATGTGTGGAGTTGTTGCAATGCACACTTGTTTCTATCAATTATTCCACATATAACAAACAGGTTTTTACCTTCTCCCCCTCTAAGAGTGGGGGATAAGGTCCTGCCCAACGTTGGATGAAATCAATATACTTGGGAAAAAAGGCTTCATTTGCAATGAAATAGAAAAGCCTTCTCTGGGGTCAGACTCTGTTACATATCAGTGTGTGATGTGATCTATTAACTATGGATTGTATTTATTAAAAACAAATGTATGAATTTATAAAAAGCACATTTGAACACAGATTAAATAGTCTGTTTACTGACCAAACACAGAAGAAAACCTCCCTGAATATGCAAAAGCAGCCAAACTACATCTTACCTGCAGGATGATACAGTCACTCACCTCTTTGTGATCATGAAGAAGTCAGAGTCATTGACCTTTGCATGAGCAAAGTATTTATACTTGGCAAAACGTCCATTCTCAATTTTCTGAAAGAATCGTATTTAAAAGTAAATACTTGCATTCAGACATAGAAAATAAATAATATTCTGAAAAGAGACTTTCAAATGACTGCAAATGGAATAAAAGAAATGAATGTGTGCAGAAAAGATGACATGAGAGGAAATATGGGATGAAACAGACAATGGCAGGTAGATGTTTAAAACATAGTTTATTAAAATGAAAGGTTTTATTTCTGACACATTCAAAAAGAAAATAATTATGAACATTTTGAAAAGAATTGTAAGAGACATGACAATGACAAGAAAATATATGGAGAAGGGTGGGATAAAAGTAAAGATGATGAAGCTATTAGTTACACTAAACAGGAAAAACACAATAACACATTATGTTTCCTAACTGAGCTCTTTGGTTTAATCAACTCCTTGAATATGCTGTAAAACTTCAGCTCCAACTACAAACAGCACCACATAGATCAACTCTAGGTTAGTTTCTAGCTAGTTTACTCATCATCCTCATCCTCTGAGTCAGTTCTACTCCATTCTCTGTAAGCCAATCGCCTCTGTGGATATGACAAGAAAGAAGAACCAAAGTCAGAGCAGAAAGTTTGTTTCTAAAGAGACAGCAGCTCAGGACTTTCAGAGAAAACACTAATCTGAACTCACTGCAACTGGGGGAAAACCAGTGACTCTGTAAATGCTCTTTACATTACATTCAGGAATAAAACGTTCAACCCAGCTTTAAACACCCCACATTTAAAACTACTCATCTGTTGTGCAAACTTAGCAGAACTGGGTTACTCTGCAACACGAGGACTTACAGCTACCTGGTAGTGAACAGAGTGGTGACAAACTAAAACATTTAGAATAAAATTAAGATAGAAACATTCATGGGTTCAGTTTGTAACATGACTTATAGGAAAAAGAATTAATTATGTGCGACCGCTACAGAACCAGATGCAACTCTAAGCTTTCTGCGACCCAGGACCAGAGGTCAACCTTTTAATTTGTCACCCATCTGTAACTTTCAGAAAAGTCCTACAAAGCTCTGACCTGAGACTCATAAGCAGAAAGTTCAAGCCACTCCACCCAGCTCGACAGCTAGATGAGGCCACAGAAAAATCAGACCAGTGAAAAAAATAAAAACACTCATGTTCGACACACAATGTTCCTGTTACTCATACTTATTTTCATATCAAACTAAACATAAATGTTGTTTTCATCAGGGTGCTCAAACCTTTACATATGTTTTCCTGACAGTGCAACCAAACAGCAATTGTGGTAAACTAAAACCAGTGATGCTGGAGTGTAGCTGTGCTGCATTAAATATAAAATGCAACCAATTTCTTATGCATTGCATATGACATGCAGATTTCTTCTTACCAGAAGCATCTGACTCCCCACTCCCTCCCTCTCCTTATATGGGCGTATGACACCATCTTCATGTATGAAGCGAGGAGGACGTAGAGATTCAACATCTTGCGAGGTCTCTGCAGCCCTAAAACAAAAACAGGAACAAAGCTTGATAGATTCACCATGACACAGACACAGCATTACTAAAGTCAACAAAAAATTGGTTTATCTGCATAACACACACACAAACACACACAAAATGATGTGGTAAGCACATGATCACATGGCAAAGACAAATATAACCAATCCCAAACCAACCTCTTGATCCCCTGGAATGTACTGCTGGCCATGTCAATAATGCCTCCTGTAGGTCGAGCTACTGCACCAACCAAACCTTTGCCAACACCTTTAAAGAAGCCCGCTGCACCCTCCTTCTGGGCTCCTACACAATAATACACAATCTCATTGATAAAACCTGTTTAAAACATTCCAATATCTATTCCAATGTCTACTGTATGAGATAAAAAAAAACATAATAAATGTAGAAACAATGTTTATGAATTTTCCATGGACGTCAGTCTTCACATACCTTTAATAGGTTTGGTGACAATCCCTGTGATTCCGCTGACAAATCCCTAAAAAACACACAAATATCTACCATTACCAATCAATTTACTTACAACACAACCATTCACAGTGGTGTATTCACATATGACACTTAATATAATATCATTTTTGTATTAATTTAAAAAATTCAACAAAGATTTAAATATTATTTCTGCTGATGAACAGAAAGAGATGACAAAATGTAATTTTTTTTTTTTAAAGTGCAATAAATAAGTGGTTTCTCACAGAAACAAGTCCTTTTCCACCCCTGGCCAGCCCGTCTTTTAGACCACTAGGTTGTTTGTTCATAGTTTCTCGTCTCTTCTGCTGATACTCTTCATCCATGGTTATTGCAGCCATGCCCTTTGCAATGGCACCCGTAATCCTCGAGGCTGCACCTGCTACTCCCCCTGTTCAACAAAATTAAAAGTTACTATTTAAAAAAGAAATAAAATTGCCATAAACTTACAAAATTATTTAGATAAGAAAAATAAAATCCCATCACATGACGAATCACATTGCTCTCATAGATCTGACTTGGTCAAAGTATTCTGATGAGGCAGCAAAAAGCAAGAAATCCACATGTCAAAAATCAGCAGTTTAAGTTGAATAAATGCTGACATTTAAAGAATAAAAGCATTTTATATTTTCACAAGTCTAATTGTGTTGTAAAACAATGAATAAACCATCTAACATTGCTGATGCCAGAAAAAGTCTGATTCATGCACAAGTAGATGATAATAAAAAGGCAAGTTTAAACTTTATGAACATTTTTTTTTATTCATTGCAGAATATTTCACAAAAAAACCCCAAAACACTGAGGTATTCCATGCTTACCCACTGCTCCTCCCACCAGAGCCTTCATACCAATAGCCATTCCTTCAACAAACTCCTCAGGACCCTGAATGGCTCCCTGATTTTAGCATAAAGATGATGTTAGGAGATTATGTGAGCAGACAAATGAAGGTCAAACTGTGATCACTGATAATTAAAGTATAATATTGCTACTTTTACCCCAGATTAAATGTTTATTCCTTTTTAAATTACTACTAATAATCAATTATGTCATGAGAGTGAAACAGCATGAGTGAAATTGTGTTGTCCACGTTGCAAAGTGCATTTCAGGTTACTTCAGAGAAAATATCCATTTCATCTCTAATATTCTGACCTGATAAGGTTCATAGAAAAAGGCCTCTACACCCTCTGACAATCCTCTGATCAGCCCAAAGGGGTTTCCAAGCACATCCAGGCCCAAGACAAGCACGTACATCTGTTTAATAGCCTGAAATACAACAAAGAGGAAGCATTTTCTAATAACTGGTTAAAAAATAAAAATATTTAAAAAAAAGTTAAAAATTTTTAATTTGTTTAAAAATGAACTAATCTAAATTTGTTACCTTCTAATAGCATCACTAAACTGACACACAAACATGCCTTTAAAACAACACACAAACATAAATAAAGCAGAGGAGGCCGTGTGGATTACCTGCTTAGAATAATGTCTGATGACTTCCCACTGTAGCTGCTGAGTAGTACAAAACTGGAAATTTAACTGGAAGAAGCCCAATCTGAAAGGAAAACGATAAAACAGAGCTCACAAATAGCAAAGAATACTTTTATTTGTGACATATGCATGTGTATTCTGGTCTCCTTGGTATTCATACTTGAAGACGACGTCCTGCACATCAGTGAGAGTTGCTCCGATGCTCTTTAGCAGCAGGTTTAGGGACTGCACAGGAATCAGTTCAGCATCTCTCTTGTCTTTTAAACCATCTTCTCCTCCCGTGCTCAGAGACAAACTCAGATGCAGCTGTAAACACAAAAGGGTTTTATTTTCTCTCTCTCATTTTTATTATTTAATCGTCCCACATCTTAAAAGAATTACAAGTAAATAAGAACACATCTTTAAAGTAATACAGTTGAAACTTTAAGTGTTTTTTTACACTAGTTATAGTTGAAGGAGTCAATGTTGAGTTTACTTAAAACACATAATAAACTCGTAATAAATGCAAATATCTGCTATTACAAACCTTGATGGGGGAGATGTGGAAGTACTCATAGAGGCTGATAGGAGATGTATCTGCTGCAGAAACATGGTTTAGTTCTGTCTTTATGTATTCTATGTCCTTCTCAAACAGCTCCACCTAAAAGATAAATAACACACAGATACATATAAACAAATTCAAAAGTTATTTTCAGTTATTTATATAAAATTAATTTATTGCAGATTTTCTAACTAAGGACTATGATAAATTCCTGTTTGTGTGCGCGGCTGACCTCCTGTTCTGAAGTCCCGATGCTGGCATTTTCAGGAGAAAACAGGTCCAGGATTGCATACAGGAAGCCAAGATCTAGTTTCAGATTCATCTCTTGAATCAACACCTTGAAATATCTGAGGTGGACAGATGGTATAAGCATCACTTTGGAAGAAAACTCAGAATAAATTAAAAAAATATATCCATTTGTGGCTAAAAGGAATTAGGGAGATTCAAGAAAAAAAGGGGAATATTGGAGGAAGCGGTCAGATAAGTAGACAACAATCCTGAACATTAGAGGGGAAAAGATTTTATGGAAAGGAAGTAACATAAGATTTACTTGATACGAGAGATATCCGAGTGTCCTGCTGCTCTGGTAATAATGCTGATATCAGTCAGAGGCTTGGGTTCTGGAAAAAAAAAAATAGGAGAATAAAGTATATATCCTACAAACGACCACCGGGGAGAAAGAAAATGAACATTTGGAACACATTATGAAAAACAATACAGATGCTAGATTAACAAACCTGAGTCCATAGTAATGGACTTTGGCAGTTTTACAGGGTAAAAGACAAAAGGGAAGATGGCTCCAGCAAGCTGATTCTGGATCTGTAAGAAAAAAGCATGAAAATGGAAAACTAGTGCATGAATAGCAAAGTATAATATAATATATCAATCTAATATAATATATTTGGCAGATTTGTTGCACTGGAAACACATTTGGTTTCAGGTAAAGCTTAGAGAGTTTCACATCACATTTTCATTTCGGTCAAAGGGAATCCACCACAATAGATCTACATGTCTTAAAGCTCCAAAGCCTCTAGCTGTTATCTCACACTGTGCTGCGACCAGCTTTACCAGAAACACTGAAGTTTTAGCCCCTTTTATTCCAAATTTCTTTCAAAAAGCCCCAATGCGCTCTGATTGGTCAGCTGGTGGGTGGGGAAAAAAAAAAAAAGCAGAGGGAAGACAGCTGCCTGTCTGAGCTGTGCAAACAGTACCAGTTCATTCAGAAGGTTTCACAGGGAGTTTGGAACAAACGGAGAAAGCCTGAACAGCTTAGAAAGTCAGTTGTGCAAATAAGGAGCAACTTCTTCTGCAGGACAGAAACTTACAGGGCAAGCAGAGGCAAGTCTTAACAAGTCTGTTCATATTTATAAGTAGAGCTGTGATGTCAAAACCATGGTTCCGTTCACCTGTATGCGGTGGATCTGGACACGATAAGCTCTCTGTCGTGGTGAGACGCTGTACTCCACCTTCACTCCAGGCAAGAAGTGCCTCCTGAGAGGAGCATCACATGGCTGAAGCATTTTCATATCCATAGCATTGGGGGTAAAGATCACCTGAGAACCATTAAAAAAAATAGTAAAGTTCAACAATTTGACTTAAACTACTTTACTCTGCTAGAATAAATGATGTTACTAAAGTGAGATGGTTAACTGACACCCTGCACATTATAAAACAATATAACCTCAGTGTTGTTTTCCAGACAGCAGGTGGCATGGTCTGTGGGTCCAGATTCAATATATTCCTGAAATTTACTCTCCAGGATCTCAGTTTCTTTAGTGCTCAGAGTTTTCCAGCGATTCTTCTTGTTGGGCTTTAATTCCCACACCACATCAGAACTAAGACAACAACAGAAACAGAACTAGTGTCAAATTGATAATGTCAAGACAACGTGATGACTTTAAACCACATCCATTTCTGGTATAAACAAAGCAACTACTTCTGTTATTATACCCGACTGTAATGTGCTAAAGTATTTAAGTCATAACACAGGCAGTAGTTGCTGCTGCATCCTCAAATCAGACGCTGTCCTGAAAGGATGTGGCTAAAAATATATCAAATTTCCACCTGCAAAATAACTAATGTGCAAAATAAGCATCACCAAAAACCTGAATGTCTAACAAATCCCAAAGATTAGTAACAGATTCTAAAGAGCATTTCACAGCTTGTATGAGAGTTGATGTTTTTCCATTATCTTTCCTGCAAATTCCACAACTAAACGTAACCATTTCCTAAACAATAAACACGTTGAAGCACCTCGTGATCCCAATAAAGGAAACCTCTTGGCTGGTGGTGTTGTTGACCAGTGAAACGCCCATGTTCCGTAGCGACAGGATAATTTCCTGTTCGGCCAGAAGCACCTTCTCGTTCTCACAGACCAGTTTATACGCATCTTGATCCTCCGTGAACAGCACAACACGTTGTAGACCTTTGCATTGAAAACACACAGTTAAAAATGTTCATTCGTTCAAAAAAGGCAACAACAAATCTGGAAAGAAACAAAGCTGGAAAAATTCAGGATGAAAACAAGCTTAGAATGAAATCAGACAGCTGATGTGGCACCTCATACGCTTTGCTAAATGTACTTATTCATCATTAACAAACTGAAAATAGACTGAAAATGCAATGATTATTTATTGTAAATATAAAATGATGAAAGAAAAGGTTTGACATATTTGTGAACTTTACCTTCATAAAAGGAAGCAACAAAAAGTTTCCCCTCATCATTCATGTTCTGATGACAGTCCTAGATGCAGGAGACAAAACAAAATATTAGTACATTTAAAACAGATTATTTTTCTTAAGCCTTGTTGTAAATAAGCAACAAAATGGATTCATTCAATAAACTCAATCAATAAACTACCAGCACTGCCCTGGCAACTCCAGGGCCGGTTGTTGCCTTTGCTGGGAATTCCTCTGTGAAAATCTAGTATATGTAAAATGAAGCTAACGTCCTGAATGAAAAGTTTGGACCTGGGTACAGTACCTCCTCACTTCTCAGCTTCCCTGAATAATTGCCACACTTCCAGCAAAGCTCTCGTGACCCAGTGGGAGCTTTCCAGGCGTAGTACACAGCTTTCCCAGGCTCCAGCTCCTCCTGCGCTGCCTCCTTCTGAGTACTGCACACAAACCACATGCATCCAGACACACAAAAGGTGAGTTGAAGAAAATCGGTGTAAACTGGAAAAGAAAACAAGTCACTGATTTGAAATGACGAGAGAGAATTTATAACAGTAAAACATCAGGATGATGAAACAGAACCCATCCACCAGAAGTTATAAATGCCAGCGAGCCAATCTAAAAAACACACAAGCAAATCAGAGAGAACAATTGTATTGATTGAAAGGCGCCCAAACATTTCTAATGTCTTCCCTAGAGAGGATGCAACGCAGCAAACAGCTACATGAAACAACAATTAAAAAAAAAAGAAGCAAAAAGGCTTAATATATGCATGGAGATGCATAAGGGAACTCTGGTTGCTTTGCAGAAGCAGAAACTGCAACTCCTCTGGCCAGAGTCCAATCAAGAGCAGTCCAAACTAGCAATGTTCAATATTGGCTTTTTTTATAGATCTTTTAAGTTTGATGTCACAGCCAGGATTTATTGAAGGTGCCAATTGAACATCTGGAAAACTATCCGTGACATCTCCTATCCCTTAGTGATTGTGAGTTTGACTTAACTAAACTGTTTTTACACAACATGTGTAAAAACTGTGGTTAAAAGAAAAGGGTATTGATGTTTTCCAATATCACATCTTGATCTCGATATCGGCCGATATCGGTGTGCCAATAATATCGAACATCTCTAGTCCAAGTTACTACCTAGATGTAAAGATGACAATGCTAGAACAGGAACAGAGTAAATGGTTGTAGATGTCTAACCTGCTCCTTTTACTTCACTTTTGTAATGTTTTGCATCAGAGCAAAATTATCACTAAAAAGAATGGCCTCATAGGTCCTGAAATGTCATAGTTTAAAGTAAAAATGACACGACCTGATGTCACTTTGGAAAAAAGGAGCAGATTACACAGACGAACAGATTCAGAGCTGAAGCATTGTTCTTCTATGGTGTTAACTCTCACTCTTCTTCTGATCAAACTCTGCAATCAAACATGGTTTCAATTTAAAGCCATAGAGACAAAAACCTTTCGTTTATACTAATTTATACCTACATGCTTTAAGAAGGATTTATTTTTGCCTTTTGAATGCTTGCATTCAATCAATATTTATATTACAACTGATTTTATTGCTTTTTATTTTTTCCACCTGATTGAACATTCCTCACAAAATGTCCCGTATTATCATCAAAGTGCCTCCTTAGCTTAAAATATTTAAAATCCTGAGACCTCAAGCAACAAACCAGTAACTACAACACATTCATATTCTTATTTCCTGCATCATTCAGTATTTACTATTCTTTAGACTGAGTGCAGAGTGTGTCAGAGCAGTTTCTCCCTGTAGGGTTTTTCTACCTTTCCTCCTCCACTGAGAAGGAGAGGTCAAGTAGCTCATCAGCCACCCACGTGGATACTGTCCGGGCGCTGCAGGACTCACACAATAAAAACAAAATTCATTGTCAGCAAAAAAAACCAAGCAATTTTAGTCTCAATTAGACACAGTTTAAATCAGCAAAAGAGAGCAATACAGTCGTTCGTTCAACACAAAAAAATCACACATGCAACTGCATTGAAAATGGGAATGCTGCGAGAGAAAAATATAAGTTTAAAACTTCAGACTGAAATAAAAAACAGTGATAATAAATAGAAAAGGAGACTAAATTAATAAAACTAGAAGTGAACAGGCATGGCTCCAGAAATAAAGTCATCATCCAGCAATCAGAAGATCAGCAGTTTAATGATGTGAGGTATCATAGATACTAAGTGTTATGTTATATTGTTTGCAGTAATACATCCATCCATTTTATACCGCTTAGTTCCTAACGGGGCGCCAGGGGGGCTGGAGCCTATCCCAGCTGTCAACGGGCGAGAGGCGGGGTACACCCTGGACAGGTCGCCAGTCCATCACAG
>JBAMIG010000012.1:11669220-11699259 GCA_037177335.1 Kiunga ballochi
ATACACACACACAAGTTAAATATTAGTGAGATTGTGGAAACGCTTATTGATACACGTGTGCTGTGCTTGGCTTGGTTACCTCTAGATTGAGCTTGCTCTGCAAGTTAATAAGTGTGGACCAGTTTTTCACATCTCCAGAGAAAGAGGACTTGGCCAGAAGCATGGGGACAGTTTGGTGTCCCACTCCAGCCTCTACTGTCACACAGATTGATTTTATGGACAGCTGCAATGACATGATGCAGAGTGTGCTTCAGAGTCAAACTAAAATCTCTGCAGTTTACAGACCATAATACCATTTTAAAATAGCTGAGAATAAAAAAATAAAATCTATAAAAATAAGAACACGATGTTACAAAAATACAAACACCTTTAAGGACTCTCCCTGCGGTATCAAAGGAGTCAGTGACTTTGCGTCTTCATCTTCCTTCTTTTCTAAAAACCAGAACTGGAACTCCTTCCAGCTCCGCTTTTGCCATAAATCCACAGGTACAGGGCTGTCCAGGTCCCCAGGTGTCTCTGCCTGAGGAGTCAGTGCCGACTGGATGGTAATTACTGTGTTGATGATTATTGGAGATACCTATGCAAAGAATGACAACACAGAATTAAAACATATCAATACCACAAGTTTATTCTCCATAACGCTTGATTCAATTCAGGGTTACAGGTTAGCTGGAGCCCATCTCTGCAATTAGCAAGCAAGAGGGAGGGTCCATCCTGGGCAGGTCACCAGTTCATCACAGGGAAAACCACACAAGCTGACACTCATTGCTAGGGACAATTTGCTCAGTGGGAGGAAGCCGGTATATGGAGAGAACCCATGCATGCATGGGGAGAACATGCAAACTCCAAACGGAAAGGCTGTTTAATTAAATTTATTACAGAGCCTCTAATAAATTTCACATCTCTTTAAAATTAAATCAACCCTTGATAAATTCATATTTCACCCCCCCTGCTCTTTTGCTGCAGAAAATCTGACTCTTGAAGAGAATCCCCATTCTGTGCAGACATACATGATCTTCTATCAATTTAAATTGGATGCGTGGAATAATCCTTGTGTATAGAACAATACGAGAACATTTTCACATTTGAAGAAATATATATGTGGCTTGATAAAAACAGAACAAATACCTTCAGTGACAGAGTATTGATGGACACCTCCATAGTCTGAGGGGAAGTTGGGGACTGAGCACTATGAAAGAACACCTGACATGGCTGCAGCACAGAGGTCACATTGTTTTTTCTCATCTCTCTTAGGAAGGGACAGGCCATAACCTAAAAAAAAAAAAAAAAACAGCAGCGAGGTATAGTCTTTCATTAATCACATTGATTGTGGTCCATTACTGATACAGTTACATTAAAAAAACGACAGACCTTTAGGTCATTGATAGCAGCAGTCATCACTGAACCCTCTGCACCACTTTTCATCTGAAGCTCACAGTGTGTGGTCATCACCAGGGATGGGGCGTCAGGACGTGTCAGATCAGCCACAAAAACAATCTCGGGGTTACGCACCACAACATTTATCTCCATCTTTGATGCTGAAATACCTGAAAGCAGAAGGCAGACTTATCTTAACTTAGATTGTGTGTGTGTGAACTGTAAACATTCATACAGTACACAGATTGCATACCTTTAACATAAAGCCTTAATCAACACAATAATGAACACAATATGAAGACATGTTTTACTTAATGATCTAAATCCTTCAGACAGTCCGATGAGATCGACCCACCAGAATCTTTAGATGTGACTGAGGAGTTGATGTTCCTTTTCTCTCCGGAGCCAGTATTGCTTTTGGGTTGTGGCCCCTGAGCGAAACCCAGCTGGGTGGCCTTAAGAAAGATATCTGCTACTGTTAGCAGGAACTCCATGCTGGCACATAGGTTCACATCTTGCACAACAGTGTCTAAAAGGGTGCCATCACGGTTTTGACGATAGTTCACCTCCACCATCATGTTCTGCTCTGCACCGGGACGCATTGCCATCATCCTGCGTTGAACACAAATGTAAAAACATCTTTTTTACAATATTCTAAATACATGTGAAACAGCAAAAACAGCAATTCATGTCAAACACCATAGAAAGTCATTTTATGACTCTTGTTACACTATGACTGGACCATCCTGTATTATTGTAAACATTTAGAGGATTGTTTTAAACCTTGAGGTAACCATCTTGATCTGTGGTCTTTTGTCATCTAGAAGGCACTCAGAAAGTTGGAGTGCAGCCTTCATGGAGCTGTTGGAGAACATGTGGACCGAGGTGGAGATTGCACCCAGAGTAAACTCTGCCAGCTTCAGTTGCTCATCGTGTGAACTTAACTGTAGGAACTATTAAAAGGGAAAATGCATTTATTCACAAACAGAAAAAAAGATAAGTTAATGATGACCAAATATATCTATAAGTGCATGTGTGTGTATTTGCCTACCTCATTCTCATTAGGGCTGTACAGAACCAGTGTCATGCAATCAAACTTGAAGCTTAATTTGAGTGTGGTTTTCAGCTTGCTATTTTTCTGCGTCTCCACAACAGCAGCTGTCACCACTGTGTTACCTAAAGCAGTAGCATTACCAAACAGATGGCAGGTTAACAGAGTTTTATTGAATTTCAGGTATATTTGGGGGAAAATAAAAAGGATTTTTTACATTTTTAATGCAATTTCAGGTTTTTATGAATCAGGCTGACATGTCAAAATATTCTACGCTAAAATCGTAATCGTAAATTTTATGTAAAAATAAATCAAAGTAACTTGAGAAGCTGTCAAAATAGTGCATCTTTTTAAGCTACTATGCACATAATTAATAGAGCCAAGAATGTCCAAAACGGCTTACTGCTAGCAGGTCCAGTGGCTCTAGAGTCCTGGGACTCCTTGTTGGATACAGAGTCAGAGGAGTTGTCAGAGGTGGGCAAAGCAGTTGGAAGTGAAACAGCCTCAGACTTCTCTGATAGGTTCTCGCTCAAAGTCCTCAAGACTACAATCATATCATCCTGACAGAGAATCAGCTGTTCAGAGCAAACAGAACATGACTAAAATTACAACCAGCATAATATATTATAATATTCACAATGCAAGTTCATCCCTAATCCAGAAATCTTGCATAAATGGATGAAGATACACTATTGGGTGGTCAAAAAAAGGAAGGAGCCCAATGAGAGGAACAAGATAAAGGAATTAAAGTAGCCGTAAGTCATTCACTATTTGACGCCACTTACACTCATTGGCTTTAGATGAGCAGTGATCTCGATATCAGGAATGCTGTGGTACCAGTTGGATGACAGATTTCTCTGGATATCCAAATCCAGGCTGACTGGCTTCAACAGCTGACTCTCTCCTTGAAAATCCTCATTTATGTAAGTAGTTCTAAAAGCAAAAGCAGTAAAACAGAAAATATGGGAGAAAATATGCAATAAGTTTGTAAATCCTACATAATTGTCTCAGATGTCTGGTCTCTCTTACCTGTACATTTTAAGATCCGTCAGTTTCACAGTCATTATGTCCACAACAGGTGGGATTGTAGAATCAACATGAAATGGCTGCTTAGCAAAACAGTTTTTGACAGACAGCAGACCAAGATCAGCTACAATCACATTTGAGGAGGAGGAAGACTGAGGGAGAAAGATGACTGGGGCATTAAAGTGGACATTAAGAGCAATCCGCGTGCTTCGTTCTGCCAGCTCCTTCACACCTGATGCAGCCTTTTCTGCTGCCTGGACCGTCACCTCAGCTAGTGCCTCCTTAGCTTCCTGGAAATTATTAATAAATGCCTGAAAACAAGAGAAACGTTGAAAAATTTAAAAAAAAGGAACAACTTGAACTGGTAGCAATGACAATTAATGTGCTACATTTATAACTACAGGACAAAACATGAATGCGGAATTCTTACCAGAATTGAGGAGACAAACTTGTTGAGAAAGATGACCTGAATGCACCCCACTGTTAGCATAACATAGGTGTCAACCTTAGACATGTCCAGATAGGCGTCTCCTTCTGTTGCGTCTGTATAGTTTATCATCCGGAAGGCAAACACTTCCTTGTCTGCAATAAACACAGCCTGAAAAAAGGAAAAGAGGATAATACAACAGGATCAAAATAAACAAAATGCATGGGAGCAAAATCTAAAACTAAAAACATTTAACCACAAATCATGTTTAGTTTTAAAAATGAAAAAAATATATTCAGAAAATATAATTTTATCACAAAACAGAAATTCAGTGCAGGATAAAACAGAGGCTGACCTTCTTGTATAAAGCATCTTTGTTGCAGTCCAGGATAACAATGTTTTTCAGGTTGGCTTGGACCTCCATCTCCTTTTTCCTCATTAGGACCTCAGAAACCAGACCTGGAAAGTTGATAGTCTCTTACTGAGAATGCTTTATTTTTTACACAAGCTAAACTTTAAAGTCAAATCAAACTAAAGTAATTACAGCAGCAATGCAGAGAGAATTGTTAGGAAGTGCAGCATTCTTGCAATACCTTCAATACTGATCTCTGAGATCCTGGCCTTTTGACCTCGAATGAATACTTTCAAGCAGCGGAGATCAGCTCTGACATGCAGATTAACCACATCTGCAAACTTGGAGCTTTTTGAAGCTATTAAGGGAGATGAAAATTACATTTAAAAAATGCTGAAAATATCTAATCATAAATGAGTGTTAATTTTTTTAATGGTTATGAATACTTAAGAAAAGTTGCATAACATTAGACATTCATATTAAAGTGAAATTATAGTTTCAGTTACTTTTTTTTTTGGTTACAGCAGTTTCCTCCTTCTTCTCTCCCTCCTCCTCCTCCTCTTCCTCAGGGATGGTGGGGAGCTCCTCCTGCCCTCCTTCCTTTTTGGCTGACTGTGGTATGAGGTTATTGAGGTAGTTTATGGTGTTGAGAAGAGCCTCCGTATGAAGATGAACATCCAAGGATGAGAAGGTCACCTGCAAAGATAAACACATTGGTAAAAACTTACAAAGCACTTTAAAAGAACAAAAAGAAAGGGGGAAAAAAAACAAGATTACCTTTAAAAAAATAACTGAACGTATTTAAAAGCACTAATTAATATTTCTCTCACCTTGATAAGCTGCTCTGTGTTGTTATGCAGAGACTTGAACTCTGGACCCTTTTTATCAGCCTACAAAAGAGATCCAATTATAAACAAGAAGCTAATTTGCAACACTTCTGTAAATATTAACCTAAAAATGAGTGAAAAATGCATCTATCAGCATAGAGGAGCAGAAATACTTTGATATACTCCAAGGTAAGCAGATCAACTTCAGTGTTATCCAGAGTGGTGATCAGCTGAACTTGCTTCTCTTCAGAATCTGCACAGGAAACAGATAAAGAAAGGTTAAAAAAAATTAACACCTAACAAATAATGCAAGATGTTATCACTTCAAAGTCTCCTTAAACTGAAAAAAAAAGTGACATTTACTGACCCATATATTCAGGACACTTTAGGCAGATCTCTCGCAGGTAGGTGTTTGACGTCATGTCAAAGGTGCGCAACTTTAGCTCAGTGCCCAGACCCTCGATGTCAAGGTGGAGCACAGTGACCTCCTGGTCTTCTGACACACGACACAACTGAACAGAAAACTGCACGGAGAGGATAAAGATGAAAAGAAAAAAAAAAATAGAAAAAAAACTAAATATACATAAAAAAAAAAAAAACAGCTAAATCAAGAATTTTTGAAGTAATTGCTGAGACAAATGAACAACTTTAAGATTCATGTAAGACTAAAATAATTTCCAAGATTTTCCTCATTTGCATTTTCACTTTAATACAGATACGAGTGCCTAAACTTTACAAATGTAACTTTTAGGCCCTAAAGGTTACATTTGAGTTGTATTTACAAGGATTATGGTGATTTAGATCTTACTCATTTTTAAATAAAGAATCCATATTTATTTTATTAACCCCCTCAAAATATCTTCAATTGTTAATTTTATTTTATTACATGCAGGCAATATATAAAAGTTTAGTAGAGCAAAAGCTTGTGTTTAAAACCTATTTCAAATATTTTTCTGTACCTCAGTGATCTCAAATGTCAGGATTAAGTCAGTCATGTTCTTCTGAGTATCTTCTTTAATGAGACTCCTTCTTTTGCTTAAATCTGCATACCGCAAAGGCATTGGGTTATCTGGAAAGAAGGGCTTATCTCCAATTGGAGAACTGGGAGCATCATAGAATAAATCTTCTTCTGAACCTGAAAGATGCAAAAGAGAAAATAAGAAAAAAAAAAAAAAGAGACAAAACAACAATCCAATAATTAAATTACCTAAAACAAAATTTAAATTAAATGAGTATCTACTACTGAAGAATGCTTTTAGATTCCCATAACATTTTTCTCATTTCAGCCATAAAAATTATATTTTTGCTCACCCAACGAAGTGATGCTGATGGTCTCGCATGACTCGAAGATGTGCGAAGAGCGCTGGTCAGCTAAGTTCAGATGCTTTCTGGGACTGAGCTTAGGTGTGAAAGACTGCCGAGACTGAAAAGAAGAAGCATCAAAACATGAAACTCGCATGCAACGAAAATCAAAATGCAGCAGTAATGCTACTAAAACCATCACAAACTACAATGCAAATTGCTGGATTATTCTGAAAATACTTTATTATTATTATTATTTGTTTTTGGTCATTTATCTAATCCTAATAAAAATAAGAGAAGTTGAATTGGTGCACATAGTTTTTACCTTTAAGTTTGAAGATGGACCAGAGCTACGTGCAGCAGGTCTGCTCTCAGGCAGGGGGATACTATCTACCAGCTCCAAAACACTTCGAAGTTTGTCATCAGAAATTCGGAGAGATAACAGAGGAAGTTTTCCAGACATCTTATACCTAAAACACAATCCCAAATAAATAAATAAATAAATAAAAACATTTTTTTTTTTAGCGCTACTCCTGTAATATACACCACTCATATTTTTTCCTTTAGTAGAAACTTGACTTTTTCATCTCTTGAACAAATATTTTAACAAATAGTGACAAAAAAAAGTGCGTGCTTACTTTGCCATACGCGAGTCTTTGACAACCATCGCCCTGCTGAAAACCACTTTCAGATCCACAGGCTCCAGGATATGAAGCATTGATTGTCTTCGTTTGCGGGCCTGTTTCCAGTCTCCGTCTATGACCAAAGAGATTCTGTTTAACCGTATTTCAACAATTTCTACATTAAAATCTTTTTTGGAGGAATTTCTTTGTGCATATATAGAAAACCTGCAGGTCAACAAGTGACTTTGAGCTTCTTCATTTCCCCAACATTAGCTTTGAAAACAACAAGGCTTTTTTACAGTACGTTTAATGTTTTTACCTGGTTTGCTGTAAAGAAACTGTAGGCTGCTGAGTTGCACGTTAAAGCTATCATATGCTCTGGACATGATGTCTTCAATGTTGCTGACAGCTGACAGCTCAGGCAGATTCTTCTTACTTTGACTAGACATCTAAGGAAATAGAAAGAGTGATTGTAGAGGTTTCAAACTTTGTAAATCTAATGTCTTCAATAAATTAAGTCAGAGTAGCTCAAATGGTAGAAGACATGTTGATCAGGTTAGTCTGCTTTATGTTTTTTTACGTGAATACTTTCTGACCTCAAAGTGACCAAGATCCAAAAGCAAGAGGTTTTGGGTCCCATTGTAAAATCCACTCTGAGGAATGATGACGTAGGAAGCCTTCAGGTTGAGGTTAAGGTCGAGAACTTTCTGTGTTTCAATCACGTACATTAAACCTGAAGAGCAAAGTCATTAAGTAGTTATGTTTATTATAAACTAACTTAGACTTCTGCAACAAAAACTATTTTCTAAATGAGGACAATACAAAGTAATCTAGATAAACTTTGACAATGTGCTTCTGTGTATTTATGCTTAGAAAATACAACACTACACATTTAAAATAAACCCAAAGAGCCTAAAACTCAAACCAGTGACTTCAGATTATAATGACAGACTTATAATAAACTATGGTTTTAAAAACAACTTCATTTAATTGGATGAATATTTATTTAGTCCATTTCTTCTCTGTAAATGATAACCTTCAACAGAATAAACAGGAACTCAACAATCTGATTAGGTGGGTGAAATGTGCTGGAAGTATCCAAATAAAAAAAAAAAAAAAGTCATTGAAAATGAGGAATGTAAACATTTGCTCAGAGAGTTTAGATCAGGCTTGAGATATGCAGTAGATCTTTGTAGATATACAGTTAAACTCACCAGTGGCTGTTCGGTCTCTAAACTGCTCCAATTTCATCAAGGTTGCGTTTGTGAGATCATCCAGCTGCAGGTCATCAGGTGGCATGAAGAATCTCGACATGTTGTTTACCGTTATCTGAGTGGACAAAACAAACTAAATACATTTAATATGTACTTTTTCTGGTGATATTTATAGTCACACGAAGATGGCACCCACGGCATCATAGATGATTTCCAGTGGCTCTGATTCAACATGGAGCCGCTGGTCAGCGCTCCCATCCAACGGGTTGGTCTCATACAGCAAACAAAGCAGAGGGGTCCCAGCACCTGTAGCTGCCTTCCTTGATGAAAGGAGGGTTGGTGCTGGTCTGTTACTGGCTAAACCAGTGACTTCAAACAAACTTAGCTGGGCTGTGACTCTGACAGGAGAAAAAAAGTGAATATTAATGACTGGTTCCAAATATGGAGATAAATTAGAAGTGAAAGGGGAAAAAAGCTGCAATGGCTAATATTTTATAAACAATAAACACGATTATGTTTAAGTTAAACAGAAACAGGATTTGCAAAGAAAAAAATATGCTGAAAGAAAAACAATAATGATTTCGTTAATGATTTTGACAAACTTGATGGCTTGTGCTCCAGGTCTCTGTGTGAGGGTGGACTTTAGCTCTCCCACAGTCAGCTTGATGATCTCATTTATGTCCTTGTCATCTTTGATGGACACAGACAATTTTTTCATGAGGAAATTGATCTTCATGTCCTCAAACTAAAAACAAACAAACAAACATAACAAGGCATTGTAATAAAAGTATACATTAAGGTTTTCCCATTTTATACCATTAGTTAATGAGTGGATGCGTGAGGAGGAACAGACTCACATTCTTTGGCAGGTTGAGGTTAGCAGCCGTTTCACTGTATCCAATGGCAGTGTAGAGTTTGGCTTTCTCAGCGGGGGTTAAGAAATCATCAAAACCTGAAACACCATGTGTTGGAAACAAACATGAGTAGAAAAGCAACTGACATAATATTGTGTTGCATTAAAGTATCCTGTAGATTTTTGCTTTTTTCTTAGAATTAATTTTTTGGGATTTTGTGACATTTTTCTGCAACTCTACAGTATGCTAGCAAAGTTTTGAACCACCCAACATTTCTTCCTGTTCTACCGAGAGGACAGAGAAAAAGGTACAATTTATTACAGCAAGCGCAAATATAAACTGTTAAATACAGAAAAGAAAAATAACTGTTTTTGAAAATCTTATGATGCTGAAAGTCAATATGTTGTGCAATCACAATTTCTTTGCATAGTCTTCAGGAATAGTTCTCCAGCCTTCCTCAGACATTTGCAAACAAACTTTTATGGTTGGCTGCCACTGGTTATTTATTCTGTCTGGATGATAAGTGGTGGAAAATGAATGGTTGGAAGGCAAAAAGATTATTTCATGTCAATCTGTGTTTTCTCTGGTATCCTGTAACAAAACTAAAGAAAGATGAACAAACTATGTGTCGTATAAAGATGTAATTTAAATAGTTATCAAAGCCTTCAGCATCTTTATTTTTAACAGCTAACCTCCAGTCTTGGTCTCTTTGATTTTTGCATCAGCTTCTCCTCCCCAGTTCCACATCCAGCTTAACCAGCCCTGAGACTCTTCCTCTTCCATCTTTATCCCTGGACGATAAATTCGCAGCCCTGCCTTACTTGCCTGGGGAAGAAATAAAATGTCAACAACTTTAAGGGTTTTTCTTTCTATTCGTGCAAGGCAATGCAATACATAAAGACACACACACACAAATAAGAAAACATCTGTTTAATTTGATAACTGGACTGAACATGGACATAAAGTCTGTGGCAAGTTGCTATGCGGAGTCAAAACTTCTACCAAACTGTGCAAAAAGAAAAAGAGTTACAAGTGATTGCACTACATTTATCTGGATTTAGCTCCTAACTGCCCTGGTTCATGTGAGATTTGTTGATAGGAACTTATACCAGCAGTAATTTTGCTAAAGACACACTGTCCTGTTTAAGGTTGTTTTCTTAGACCATAAGAAATAAATCACTATAAAAATACTTTTGCTGGAATCTTTGGAGGTTTCAATTTGGACATTTAACTACGGAGCCAAACAGATCACTACAGGTCATGCATACTATACTATTAATACACTGAGATAAACCCTAAGTCAGAGAATTACCTCCACTTCAGCCTGTTGTCTGGCCAATGTGATGTTGAAAATATCCAAAGCCTTTTCCTTTTCCTGTGAATAGACAAAATAAATTGATGACATGTTTTGATAGATTAGATTGCTGCAATAATCCAGCAGGGAAATGTGATGCTTGCAGAGCAGTGGAGAAACAGAGGAAGAAAACCTCTTTTTAAAATCCTGCTGGTATTGGTCTGAAATTAAAACGAGTCTGTAACACCTGCTAAAAAATGTTCTTATTAGTGTCTGGTAAACTTATACAAAGACTCAAGTTAAAGATGGATGGATAAAATATACAACTGAAAATCCAGTCTTTTTAGGTTGGATGCAGTTCAGCTGCATCTCACCTGTAATTGCTTAAGCAGCTCATCAATGGGTTTCTTGCTGGTGATCTTTGTCTTGTAGAGCTCTCTATAACACTTCACCATCTGCCTGTGGTGCCGAATGTGTTGCCATGACCACATGTGGAGACGAGGCTTCACATCCACCTCCAGGATGCCCGAGATCACATATTTCCACCTGAAATCCAGAAAGATACAAGCACACAGTTAGCTTCACAATGAGCAATGTAAAACAGATCCTGCATAAAGGGGAAGTAAAATGTCATATGATACTCAAGTGTTTTCTGACCATATGCAAGCATTCTTGTGAACATGAACCACGGGCCTGTACTTCCTGTATGGAAGGTTTCGTGACATCATATCGACTGAGCCCAGCAGCTCCAAGATACTAATGTACTGGAAAGACAGGAAGGCAGCAATTAGATAGCAGCACAGAGCTCTGGAGAGCTGTTATCTTCCAGAGAACTGTTTTAACAAGGCTTTGGCAAAAACCTGTTTATGAAGTTTTCCATGCAAATATCACACACACACACTTACCTGAAATCTGTTGAGTTCAATGGCAACCTCACTAAGATTGACCATTAGGTCAACTTTAGGAGAAGAAAAATCCACATCCGACCTGGGATTCATTCGTAATTTAGCATCAGCTGAAATTGGACGAAAAACTGTGGACCAATGACAAAAAATATTTTACTCCTCTATCCATCTTGGGCATATGTCTTTTTCCAGTAGCTTTTTTTTTTTGCAAACTCACTTTAGGCATGCATCCCAGCTTTCTCAGTTTAAATCCCTTTAAAATTTTACTTTAACTCACTGGCCTTTAACCCAGTCTGAGGAGTTGACTACGATGTTGCTTGATGTTTACACACCACTTTATTATTTCTTATTCTTTTATTGTTATTTTTACTATTTGTATTTTGTTATCCATTTTGCCTTCAGCCTATGGAAATTATGATTTGGTTCTTTAATACAGCACTTTGCTCATCCTTGTTGATGCTTTATAAATAAATTGGTGTAGTTTAGTGTTTTTCAAAAAACAAAAACCCAAACAAAAAACTCATCTCTATTTATAACTTTATTCAAATCTATAATATCTTTTTTCTTTTAGAAAAGGCAAAAAATGTGTTGTAAATAATGTAACAGGAGTAATTTGAATAACGACAGGCAACTTATACATTTTCCTTCTTTTTCATATTGTTGCACCATTACTGTGCATCAAATAGCCTCTGATAATTACACAGAATAATCTTTTTGCCAAATTGCAAATAAATGGTAAAATATGGTTTAAACAAATTATTAGTAAATTATGAAATTGTTAATATATTATGACTGCGAGACACTCACTGAAGTCATGAGCGGCAGGATGAGAACTGCGGGCTTCCATGCTGTTCTGAAGACATTGCTTTTAATAGAAAAAGGAAAGGGGTGTTAATCTTTATCACAATGTCTATAAATTGAACATCTATTAGGCCATTTTAAACTTTTTTACAAGGGTTCATAAAGAGACCTCGTGTTTTGTTTGACCTTTTTCCAACCATTGCATTCTGCTACCAAAAAATAATAATGTGGCAACACAGAACATACTAAAAAAAAGAATATATATAAAAAGAAAAGAAAACATAGCTAAATGTAGGAAAGTGTAAATAAGCTGCAACACACTGATAATTAGACTCACCAACGCCTTTTCTGCACTATGTTTGGAAAAAAGCACTGAGTGGACATTCCAATACGCAAACAAGTTATCCAGTCGTACCAACTGAGAAAAAGCAAAATGCAAAAGAATTATGAGTGAAGAGACTTTTGTGTGACTATTGTGTTGATGTACAGTGCTGAGTCTGTACAAGACTGGACTACAGCCAATGCTTTTGAAGAAACAATGAGTTCATCAGACTTGTATGGAACTGAACCAACTAGTTTGAATCTTAAAAAAAAAAATCTTCTAAACACATTGTTTGATATTATAGGAATCTAAATGAAGAGGTGGAGATGTTTATTGTCCTACCTTAAAGAAAAGTTTAGCCTTTTCATCCAAAATACTGGGATTCCAGTTCTTATCAGCTGTCTGTAAGGTCCAACAAGCAGACAGAGGAATATAAAGGGTAGTCAGACAACCTGACTTAAATCCACACATACCATTTTTAAAAGAGTATTAACTATTAAGAAAAAGCATCATTTTTATAGTGAAGATATATTGCAACAGGATGTGCATAAAGACAAACATTACCTGAAGACTGAGGTTTTTGAGTGATACTCCAAAAGACAAAGGACAGTTTGGATTTGTAACCTGAAAAAGACAAAAGGAAAAAGGGAGATGAGCTCTAAATCTACAGAGGATGTTCTTTTAACATCCCTGCCATTTTATTTGACAATATTCACTTCCTTAGCAAACAAGACTGAGTGAACTAGAACTTGAGCTACAATTTATGCATGAGATACATCCCTATGGCGACTGGAATACTCACATTATCTTCATAGCGGACATGGATGTTGGAGATCTTGACCTGCAGGTTTTTGATGACTTGAGTGACAAGCTTTTCCACAAAGGTGTCCTGCTTCTCAAGTTTGGGGTTTTCTGTCAAAAGCAAATGTAATTGTGACAACCATGCTGACACTGCAAGCTTTGCCCCAAGAACAAAGATATAACCTCCTGCTCCTCAAATTCAAAGTGAGGCTTTTAGCTTTTATTTGCATCCTGAACATGTGGATCCCTGGAAGAATAGCACCAGCTTGGCTGGAGGTAATGGGGATCCAGATAAAAAACAAAAAAAAACCCATAAAATTAATCATTTTATTCTTTTTATTGCAAGACACACTTTCTCACTTAAAGTAGGCATCATGTCATCTTTCCAAGAGTTTGTTTTGATCGTTATTTTCCCAAGCAGCTGTCTATTTTAACCATCAAGAAAAACTAGAAAACTGTTATGAATCACTTGCTATCCAGGTTTGTCAAACAATCAAATCTTGCTTATGTTGAAATGAGAAGCATATCATTTTCAGTGTAATGACTATGAGATATAGACACCCAAATATTACTGCAATGCTCATGTTAAGATGTAATTTAATCCTACATGCCAGACTAGTTTTAATTTATTCTTTTACTGCTTTTAAATTTGCACATAAAAACAGCCTTTAAATCTAAATTAAACTAAATTAAACTAACAACACTGAATATCTTTCTGGGATTAAAACAGATGCTGTTGTTAATATAGAAGTGCAAAACTTTGTTAAACCACAGCAACAAAAAAAAAATGCAGTGCCAAACCACTAGTGACCCACTAAGCCACAGAAATAACCGAGATAGCATAAAAGTTGTTGACAGGGACTAAGTCAGATATATCACAACCACAAGGCTTTAAAATCTGAGAAAGTGTCTGTTTTACTGTGTCTCTTCAATTCTTACAGGTTGGATCACAATACATCTGAAATTTGCTGAAAATGTATTTACAATAAATATTTGCTTGGCTCACAGGTTCACATACATGAAGACTCTTAAAAATCAAAACTGAACTCTGACCTTGCTCAGCAGCTTTGAGCTTTGTTTCCTCTATCCTCTGTAGTTCTCTCTGACGAGCCTCCTGAAGCTGTTTCTCCTCTTTTTCTGCATCATACTTTATACCTAAAAGAAGCAAAGACAAAACAAGAAAATGTCTGATTCTAAAAATAAAGAAGAGAGACCAATATTACAAATATTGTTTCCTTTTTAAAATAGTCTAAATTATTCCAGTCTATAATATCACCAATTAAAATACAAATGTTTTAGGATATAAAAATAGAACATACAAACAGCCAAATCATACTGTTATTGACTTGCCAGGTAATGGTAACAGTGTAAAACACTTATGTAATCTGTATTTTGACATTGTTTGTTTCTCTGTATTGTCATGATTGTAAGCAACACTTTGTCCAGTTGTGTACGTTTTAAAGTGCTTTAAAAATAAAGTTGGGGTAGTATGTTGAGGTCTTAATCTCATGTATTATAACTGATACAGATGTTTACTCACTTGCTGTAGGAACTATGAGCAGATAGACACCATCCAGTGTGGCCTCCACTGATTGGTTGTAAAGGTTTTTCCATGGAATCTTTAGCTCCAGACGTCCTATTAACAAAAACACAAAGTATGAAAATGCTAATATCTACGAAAAAAGTACATAAAGTCAAATCTGGAAAGAAATTACCTATATGACCAGCTTTCACTTTAAATGGAATGTCGAGTTGACTCTGCAAAGAAACAGATGAATATTTATTAAAAGGGACAATCTATTTGCTACTCCAGAACACTATAGTTCACCATTATGAAATATTCCCAGTTTAACTACAACTTACCAAGGCATTTTCTTTTATTTCAAGATTAGTAAGAACAGCATCACCTGAAATAACAAGAACCTCTCTTTATTTTAATTACAGCATACATTTCCACAAATACGGATAAATAATAACAGTACATTGTACAGCACATTTACGTTTTTATATGAACAGATCTATGACCATTGCTAGGACACTACAAAGTGCCAGTCTATGTAGTGCATAAACTGATAAAACCATTCAGAACATACATTTACCTAGACAATAAGATACGTGCAAAACAGAGAGATGCAAATTAAAGGTGTGTTTGTTACTAAAGATGCTTTTATTGCACTTGCTCATGACTGCCATAATTATTAACCAATGATCCGATCATTATTTTTTTATTTAATTACTTGCGTTTCTTCTTTGCCCACAAAATGAAACAAAAAGGCAAACCCAAACTTGACTGGGTGTGACCCTGAACTGCTATATTCCTAGATACTTATGTCCACAGTCTTGCAGAAGCTACAGAGTAACATCTGATAACTGTACCCGTTACGCAAACGAAGACATGTTTTTACGTATTAATATATGACTGAAACGTCGTGCTCATACACAACCGCTAAACAAATTTTTGAAAAAAAAAAAAATTACACTGACAGCTGTGGGAGCCTTTCTGGTCACACGCCTACTGCTGGCTAACGACTATTAGCTTTAGCTACGTAGCTTTGTCAGAAAGCTTATAGGAGACACAAGAGTTCAGTTACCTCCCCATATGCCAAGTTTTAGCTGTGAGCTGTCAAGATTGACAACGTAGTCCCCTAAGAATCGGTTGAGAACATCTACCACAAGGCTTTCAAAGACCATTTCGACGGTGCTTTTATGTCTCTCTCATGTTGACATTCCACGAACTCTTCTAAACAAGTAGCCTGTACGTCAGGTTTAATAGGACGTCCTGCGATTGGTTGTGCTTACGTCATGACGTACCTACGTTTGTACGCACTCAAAAATCTCCACCTGAGTGCTACTTATAAATGTCCCTGCTTCCCACACAATAAATGCACAATCGTATCAGTGAAAGCATGTTAATGATAAAAGACGTATATTTTAGCCATGTGAGTATTGTTAGGGTTTAAATTTGAGTGAAAAGCATTACGATATTCACGTCACAGCTGCTGTATTTTTTAATGTAATTGAATACAAAGCATTTCACATTTGAAATATTGATTTTAAACCGTACATTAACAAGTAATGAAAACTTTTAAATGAGGCGAACAGGAATAATATTATTGACTCATGTAAAATCTGTTCTTTGCCATCAAAAAAATCAAACGTGTCCCTATAGGCCTATAGTTTGTACACATAAAAAAAATCATCATTTAAAAAACCTCAGGCACTTTGAATAATATAGAAAAGCAAATGTGGCACAGTGTAGGCCTACTGAAGAAGAAATTACACAATTATTTGCGTAAAAAACATCTACTATGACAATTTTTTTCAATTCTTATAATTAATTTGACCAAACAGCTAGATGCACAGACAATGTAATAATTTTAGATTAATATCATTCATGGATGGAAACTATCCTGAAATTAACACATGAGAACAACACTATGTGGCTTTTTTAACAGGAAGCAACTGTGACAGTGGTTTACAGATCATCCCAATAAGTGTTCGACTCTTCAGCGTTCCAGTTGCAGGTTTATTCCAAACTTTCAACCTGAGCTGCAGCTCCATCAGATCTTTTTGAGTCAAATCTGTGAAGAAGAAATCTTCATTAAACACGGGGCTGCGGCAGTTCTTGATAGTAGCACTCTCCTGCTGCTGCAGCTTCCCTGGTGTCAGACAGAGATTCACAGCACAGTTTGGGATCTGTCGGTCGCTGTGATGCCACAGGCCTTCCACCGATACCACACGCACTCTGACTGTGGAAAGGGCTGAGGAGGTATTGTTGGAGACTATGGTGTGCTCAGCCGTTAGCCGGACTCTGCCACGGCCCTGCAAGGGCAGAACATGCTCACGCTGAAGTCTCTCCTGACAGTGCAGAATATCCCATGGGAAGAGTACAGGTGGGGATAGGGTTAGTGTATTTTGCTCCAAGGTTGGGGGACTACAAGGAGAGGTTGTTAAACTTGCAACCCCCCTTTTCAATCTCTCCCTAATGACTTTATTGTCTGTTAGTGAAGGACAGGAGACTGCTCCTTTAAGTCGACCACTTCTAAATGGGATATAATTGGGGGTTTTGACACCATTAGGGGAACAGAGAAAAGAGGATTTAATGGAGATTTCACTTTCCATGCTGCTGATTTCTGAAATACTTTTGTGTGAAAACAGAGGAAGAACTCCAGACAAAGATTTTTGGGGCAGGGTTGTTTCCTTTACCAGCCTCTGTGCTGTGGAAGGAAAGCGTCTTTCAAACGTGTAACCAGGGCATTTTCCGTGGAACAACGACTCTTTCCTTCGAGTGTTGGGGCTCTCGTGAATCCCAGCAAGCCCATAACACTCAGCAGAGAATGGCAAAGGTTTTTTTGTTCCTTTCCAAGACAGTAGTGTGTCATCTCCCTTAGTCTCTGCTCCCTTAATCTTTACTTGTGCAGTATTCAAAGAAAGGCTGCTCTTTGGTATTTGGCTCTGACTTAGAAAATTTTGTGGGGTTTTCGCAGATTCTTGTTGTGTAATTCTCTTGCAAAGCCGTGGCGGGAGGCAAAACTCTGGGATGTTGTCAGGAGTAATGATGTTGCTGTGCAAATTCTGAGAGCGGTTGGTCCTGTGCAGGAAAAAGATATCTTCATCATTCTTCCCTATGTAACGATTCAGCTCTATGGGAATGTTCTCCATGCTCTCCCTGATTTTCCCAAGGACCCACATTGTTATTTTATGATTTGAGGCTATGCGTGTCGTCTTTGCATACAAAATTCCTGAAAACAAAAAAACAACAACAACAAACAAAACAAACAACATGAGAGCATTAGTTTGGCAGAATTTAAATAACTTAGATTTTCTAAAGACTGAAATGAAACAGTTTTCTCTCACCTGTTGGGATGGGTCCTTCTCTACCAAGAAATCTGAGTGTGTGTGATGCATGAATCTGTGACAGATATTAAAGATTGAGGTTCCACGTCATCAGTCTGCTGGCATCACATGAATCAGGAAATATTCTGGACGCATCCAAACACAAGAATGCACATGACTGCCTCAGTATTAGATCACTCGTGGGTGGGTGGGTAGCAAATCAGATCAGGTGCACTGAAGTGCACTGGGTTGGGATATTCTTTGAGGATCTATAAAGATAAAGTGAATCATTGGTTCCTCTTAAATACATTTAATACATGACGAGATGTGCAGAGTTTGGATAATGTATGTTTACACGTTTTAATAAGGTAAAAATCGGATCAAAACACATGGCAGTTCCAAAGCTTTGTGTTGAGGTGGTTATGACAGTGACATAAAGGGCTTTTGAGAGGGTTAACCTTTACTTCAAAAGCAATTCACATACATCATAGCACTCCTACGCGTAGCACCCTCCACCTCAAAGAGCCTGTGACCTTTAAACAGGTCGTGATCAAACACACAACTGACCGGAAGTACGGCTTTGAATCAAAGTGTGATCTTATCTACAAGCTGTTGTTTTAATATGATATTACGTATGTCAATTTGTGATTTTGCTGTGATCTGTAGATTGACAAGTAAGAACAAATAATGGAGAATTCTGAAGGGCTTTTATTATTTCAGAGATAGATTTCGGCAAAAGTCTGGCTCTGCAAAAAAAGCAGTGGAGATTTGTTGTTGTTGTTGTTGTTGTTCAATGCACTTTAAACCTGAAATGTCTGAGAAGAATATTTAGTCCATGTTATTGTTCGAAAGAAATACAATTTTTTCAGTCATAAAATGAGCAGTGCAATAAATTTGTGTTAGACATTTCTAGTGTGTAAATGGCATAATTATTGTGAAGGATTAAACTCGTTAAATCACATGAAAATAAAAGGTTTATATAAAATAATATTTTTTTCTGGTTTTTATAAGCCTTTCTTAAATTACATTACTGCTTCCCTGTAAATATTATAGAAATAGTCCATTTAAATGTGCTCCATAAAATGACCACTTCATTCACACTTTGTTACCAAACACCAGGCTCCAGATCACTTGCATCACTTGCAATGCAGCATTATTATAATAGAAACACATAAAGATTTATGTGATATTATGCTGTAAAAAGGAGACTGCTATCTGGAAGTCCTTTGCATTGATGAATTTATTTCAACCACAAGAGGGCATTCGTGGATTAGATCAAGGATTACATCCAACTTCTTGCCTTGCTTGAGAATTTATTCAGATAGGAACTAAGAAACAGTTTTCAGACCATTTTATTTCAAAAGTTAACTATAAAGTTAGACAAAAATATAAGTTTGATCACATTTATCTTCATTGAAAAACGGATATATGTTATGGCACACACAGAAATGCTGTTTTAACCGGATATTGTAAACCTTGTTTTCATTACGGATAGATCACTATGTGTGTTATGTGTGTGTGCTAAACAAAGGAGGAAAATGAAGATGATGACTATATTCAATCAAGAACAGACATGGATTGGGATTGCTTTTTGTGGATGTAAAGATCAATTTTATTACACCAATAAAAACTCAGAGTGCTTTCTGTAATGGAAAGATAAGTGATTGGGAGTCAGAGGAAGACCGTGCCTTGAACTGCTGTCACAGCTGCAATTAACACTAACGAGACAACACTGCAGCTGGGTTTTAATATCTTTTAACCCTTTTGTATTTAAGATAGTAATTCACTGCTTTTGTTTTATTACCTTTCTTTTCTCAGACTCATTATCATAGAACAGATATGTTATATAAGCCCACTCACATAATATCAGCTGAATTGAATGTAAAGTGCTCTTGTGTATCTTTTACCATTTCACACAATTTTCATGTTTTTCAATTAACATGCCATGAAATAAATAAAGGGAAAAAATGAAAGAACCTACATTTATCATCCAAGCGCAATTCCTCTTTCTGAAAGTAGCTGTGTGACTGATTTTTTTCTAGCTGTTGTCTAATATTGACAGCTTTTGATACAGACCACCTCCTTGTTATCATCTGAACAATATATGTGCAAAAATATCACTAAAGAAAACAAGCATTTGTTTTTTAAATTCATTCAGTGTTAAGCTGTTCATACATTCAAATTTGATAGAAAGTATTTCCTCCAACATTTGATGCTGTAACTCAATCCAGCTGTAAGCACCTGCCCCAGGCTAGAAGTGAACCTTTAGCCTTTCACCATAAAGAGAGAACATCTGAAACCAGCTGAAAGCTCAAACTTGCTCAATGAGAAAAATATTCTCTAGCACCTTTGCCAATTCAATTCCGTGTTATTTTATAATTCATCACAGCTGTGTCTCACACTGTGTGTTCACTTAATCAAATAGTTGTGCACTATATTTACACATTTTTATACAATTTCCAAAAACAGTGGAGGGGCAGTCACTAAATTGGACAAAAACATCTTACTAAATAAAATGTCTAATTTATTGTTGTCGAACAGACTGAAGAAGAATTGAGTTTCTGTGTGCATCTCCTTTTACTAATCATCTGGAAATTTTGAAGACTAATAGAGGGAGTTTTACAAGAGAAGTATATGCCCATTATGACTGAATACCTAATGCTGCTCAGTGGCATTTCTGTCTGTTTTTTTCAGTAGTGCAAAATATACTCACCAAATATACTCAATATACAGGTTGGACCCACTTTTGTCTTCAGTGCCTTAATTCTTTGTGGCGTAGAGTTGATCTGTCAAAAAACTTCACATTTCATGTCACATTCACTTGTTCATACATACTAATATACTAATAGACACATCAAGTCGTAATGTATTGCATGTCTTTTCTAAGAAAACATAAGCAAATAGTCAGGGGAAGCCTACGCTCTTTATAGCCGTAGCACTCGCTCCTGAGTTACAGCTGTTGGAAGTTGTTGGAAATAATGGACACAGCTCCTGTCTACTTTGACTCTGATCCGGAGCTACACTCCCCCTCGACCGTTACGCTCAACCAATGAGAGACGCCTTGCATTACCACCAATACGTGGGGCTAAACCACTAGTTAGACTATTTTCCTCTGTTGTTCCTCAGTGGTGGAACGAACTGCCAAACTCTATTCGGTCTGCAGAGTCCTTGTCTACTTTTAAGAGCAGGCTAAAGACTCAGTTGTTCAAAGTGCATTTAGTTTAACTCTTCTATCTGACCTAACTCTATACAGCTCTTTACTGATGATATTGATTAACGAATTGGAAATATATATATATATAAAAGAAAATCTAGCACTTCAGGACAACTACCTGTGTCCTACAGGACAATAGCTGTGTCCAACCAGACTTGCAGCAGTGTGGCACTTATCTATGCTGTTCCCTGTTTGATTTCATGCTTGTGTTGTTTATTCTCTGTACGTCACTTTGGATAAAAGCGTCTGCTAAATGCCTGTAGAATAGAATAAAGAATAGAAAGAAATATTCAACAAAGATTTTGCTCCAAATTGACGCGTTTGCATCTTAAATGATGCAGATTTGTCAGGTGCATACCCATAATGATAATGCTGTATTTCACCACATCCCAAAGAAGCTCTTTGGACTGAAATACTGTCGGGCCCATTCGAGTATCGTGAACTCATTACTGTGTTCAAGAACCCATTCGGAGATGGTTTGAGCTTTGTGACATGATGCACTCTCTGGACGTATCCATCTATATAGGCACACTTTAAAAACCAATGATGAACACAGTAACATTACTCAAGCAGGTTGTAGCGCTGTAGCTGGTCCAAGGGGACTAAAAACATGCTAAGAATACATCTCTCCACACCATTATCACTGGTGTGGTAATGGTGTGGGGAGGATACATGGAATACATGGAACATCATAGCCAAATATCCAGCATAGTGTAAAGAAACATCTGTGCTAGCATACAGAGTAGGACCCTCAAGCTCTCAGGAGTCTAGTAGAGGGCCTGAGCTTGAGATAAACAGCCACCACCATTACCTGTTAGAATCATTGCCACAAGACAGGATTTATTACAAAGACAAGACATTTTTTAAAATGTTAATATTGGTAGAAAGGAACATAAGAAACTGGAGAAACAGTATGGCCTCCAGGAATAACTGGAGAAGCATTGGAAGGTGAAAACACCAGTAGTACCAATAATTATCAGAGCACTGGGGGACTTGGGGCTGTGTCCCCTGTGCTGGAAACTGGTTCCAACAGATACCTGGAGAAACATTCAGCATCTCTATTCAAAGGAGCACATGCAGTCCCAGGACTTTGGTAAAGAATCCAAGCTTGAGATGAACAGTCTGGAGGAGATGATGTATAGATAACTGATTTTTCTAAATTTATCAACATTTTTTTCTGAAAACTTTGTACCTAGCAAGTTAAATCCCCTTTTACAATACTCTGATGCTTTGTTTGAGCTTCAGACAGGCAGCATGGTGGTGCAGTGGTTAGCACTGTGGCCTCACAGCAAGAAGGTATTTGGTTCGAGCCCGTGCTGGAGAGGTTTGACCAGCGGCCTTTCTGTGTGGAGTTTGCGTGTTCTTCCCATGTATGCGTGGGTTCTCTCTGGGTACTCCAGCTTCCTCCCACCCTCAAGACAAGCATGTTAGGAAAATAACTATGGTTAAAAATTATGCTTTGGATAAAAGTGTCTGCTAAATTAAATGACTATATAGTATAGCTTGTTCATTGTTGTTCTTTATGCTATAATGTGGCTTTGAGCTTTTTGAAAAATGTTACATTAATAACATATATACTTATGTATACTTATTCTTATTATACTTATACTTACTTATACTATTATAGCAGGTAGACCTTAGGCCCAGTCATTTACATAGGAGCCCTTACCAAGCTGGAACTAATGCTTATTTTAAATTTTGTACTTTTACATACATGTTTTACTTATTTAACAGCTGTTTTATGATTGTTAAAAATACACTCTGGAGTTTTTTCAGCAGTATGGAAAACTTATTTCTATGTCTGTATTACACCTTTGTGTAAATCTCATGATAATTTTATATGACACATTATTTTCTGTCTGCTATTGCTACATTTGCTGCTGATTCCCTTTGACAACAGACATCAGAAAGTGATTTAACAATAACATGAAGAAAAAAATGCTTGCCTCATGTTCAAGTTATAAGAATTAACAGCCAATAAAAACCTACATCTGCAATAATTTCTGTCTCATTCTCTTGTTTTCTCTCTCTCTCTTTCTCTCTTTATTCTTTTAATCATTACAAATGGTATTTTATTTGTTTAAATGTTTTTGTTAGACCTGTGAACTTGTGTAAGAAAATGATCTGAATGAAGCAGTTATACCATATTTGCAAAAGCTTATGGATCTGAAACAGTTTAGCAAATAAAATCTTAGTTAAGGGAGTGTCTGCGTTTTGATATTGAGTGATTAACTTTAAAATTTCAAGTTCAGACTCAGCAGGGGAAGTGCTGATGACATATTCTAATTTAGCTCATTTGCATTTCTCTTTAATCTCTAATATTGAGGGTTGAATTGAGCTTGTGCATGCTCTCATCCTGTCACCTAGCACTTAACCTGTGATAAAACTGCTGTAGTTTTTTTGGCTACAGAACTTCTTTGTTGGGAAAGTTGAAGAGGAGAAACAGTGGGCAGAGAGCCAAAATGACTGATCTAGTGACCTGTTTTGAGCTGATAATAAAGTGCATAATAGCTAATAAGGTGTAATAGTTTGGGCCAATAAAGATGGGTGGCAGATTGAAGATGGCATGCACTGCATCAGAGGACTCTGAGGACAGCGCAGAGACAATACACTTCAGCCATTGTGATAAATACATTTTGACTCTAAATCAGGGAATAAGCGTGTAATTGAGAAGAAAAAAACTGCCATGGATTGGAAAGAACCATCCCGGAGGTTGGAACAGAAAATAGTGAAACATTTATCCCCAAATCTGATAAGATGAGATATTGTGGGAAAGGGCTGGTATACATGATCTTATCAGATATGATTCACTATTAATGTATAGTACATATGACAGTATAAGCATCCAGCATGGTTGGCCCACTCTTTTTGCATTTTTCTTAGCATGTGTAGATCATGATTTGCATTGTCTTGGAAGAAGATGTCATCTTCACATTTCCCCAAAATCTCAATGAACCTTCTGGATTTAATGTGCATTCATAGTTGTAGATGACCTTACCAGCAGCACTGACACAACCTAATATGATCACAAGACTGGATTTTTGTCTGGCTGTTGGTATTGGTCAGGCCAGTCCATTTCATCTTTAATGTGAGAGACACTGTGTTCTTCCAGAAGTCAACTGTAACTCTCATTTAGTTTAATTTAGAGCTTTATTTTTGCACAGTATTGTTGTAAGAGACATTTTAAAACACTGTTCGATTAAATGCTTCTTTCATGTAGTTATACCAGGTATTGATTAAAAGAAAGGAAACAATGACAGTCTCTGTAACTATAACATGAGTCAAGCTTAATTTAAAGACAGGAAAGAATCATTAAGTGTTGTGCAATGGTCAAGCTACTGTTCAGTTTCTTTTGACATCTTCTATTTTTCTCCAGGTCTGATGCCATAATGCTCATCCTCTTCAGATGTTTATTTCATAGTTTGATCCTGACACACGTCCAGGGTGTACCCCGCCTCTCGCCCGTTGGCTGCTGGGATAGGCTCCAGCCCCCCATGACCCCGTTATGGACAAAGCGGTAGATAATGGAAGGATGGATGGATCCTGACACATGCAAGGTGACCCTAATTTTATGCTACGATTAAGGATCACACCCATGAAAATGGCAAAGTGGGCACTATATTAGGATAAGAGTGGATGAAGTATGCCGGCTGCCTGCTTGCAATGAATCACAAAAATTGATAACATGGACCATATCTGTACCGCAGGAAGAATCTTGAAAAGCATTTAAGGCATTTATTCATGATGATCACATAAAAATGTATTATATGTTTAATAATATAATAGTTAGTAGGATAAATAATGATGTAACTTTGTCATCAAAGAAAAAAAAAAATTTAACATAAAAATTCAGCTGAATAAATTACAGTTCTCTTTATGGTTTGACTGAAGTTAAATTTGATTGATGTTATTAAACAAAAAGCTGCATTAAATAGCAAATATTCTTCCAATTGTCTCAAAATTGCTTTGTAAGCGTTGTTTAATTTAGATATAAACTATATGGTTTGTAATATATTTAAATGCTTATGTATTTATTCTGAGGATGTGTGTTTTGATATAAAGACTTTTAATCTTTTTCCCTAATTAAAAAAAGGAAAGATGAAGATTTGTGCAGATGGATGAAATTGTTTCTGTCACTTTTAAAAAACACAGCCACCTGATGTCCAAATCCTGTCTGCTCTGTCTTTTTCAGGTTTATCTCTTCTCAGATTTTCAAAGGGCAACATGTACTCTCTGAGAAATGTACTTCTGACTTTTCCTTTCATTCTGTTTCCTTTTAATTTATTGAAATATATCTAAATGTATTTGATTTCTGTTCTCGCTGATGAAAGCATTCAACAAAGTTAACAATGTAGTTTTGTGGCTTTGTCTACAGTAGAGAGGCTGATATTGTCACAGATCCATCAAGCTGTGACTGAACAAGAAATCTTTGTCTGACAATTATGGGTTTAAGCAAATTAGAACAAATTTCTTTTACAAAACATGTTTGTAGCTATAGACAATATCTAAGATGTGCGTGTGTGTGTCGCCAGTCCAAGTTTGTGTGAGAAGAGAGCTGATGCATTAAGCTGCTCATCATGATGGCCAGCTCTTGCTAATTATAAGGAAAAACGCATGTAGAATTTTACCACTCTGGCCCCTGTGAATCATTGGTAATTGCCACTAATATATAATTATCTATGCATGACTGTGACGTTGTGTTTCAGAGGGCAGACAGTTAAGCACCTCTGACATAAATGTTTTATTCACTCACAATCCTGATATTATTCACCTAAATCTGAAATTTTACACTTTAAACTATTTTTCAATTAATCAAGGACTATTTTAATATAAATTCAGCATTGGCGATATGCATCTGCAAAACACAGCCATCACCAGAGATGGATACATTTTAATCAACCATGTTCCTCTAGGTATGTTCAGTCATAAGCCCTTAATGTTTAAGCTTTCTTTTTCTTTTTTCTCTGCTATTGACTTTTCCGTTTGTCTTTGAGAAACTCTTTTGGTCAGAAGTGAAAAGGAAACGATCAAACTGTAATTATTAGTATTGGCTTCACTCATTCTCAAATGGTTTGTTAGGAAATGTGATTCTAATTTACTACATTTTCATGTTTTGTTTTACATCCAAATTTATTATTTATTTTAAGAGGAAAGCAGTTAAATGTGTTGATCACAGAGTTGCTTTGTGAACACAAGTTGTTTTTAGTTTAAACTGAGGCAAAAAATTGAAAGAACTTGGTATAATATTTATTTATTTATATGATGCAGTTATTCTAAGAGGTTTCACGACAAAAAGATTCCACATATGGGACACATGTAGGCTACACAACAGTGCTTAAATAACTTATAATGACATGCATTTCTTCTGTTCTATTGATTTTGACACTGGAAAATCATATATATTTAAAGGGTTTGACATAGTATAAATAAAATTCCACACACACTTTTTTCTACCCTGCATACAGACGTCCACTTTAGGAGACTCTTGTCATATTATAATTCCAGTGTTGTCAAGACAGAGGATCATGGAGGGTTGTAATGGCTGCATTATTACTCCTCTTATTGTGTCTTAATTAGTGGCATTTAATTATGTGCTAATGTAGTGAGGGCTATTAAAAAGACTGAGACCTGCTGATCAGGGAATTAAAGGCACTCACACACATACACACTTACAGGGACATTTACTGTGCAGTAAAATCTCAGTTCCTTTTAACTAGAAATTATAGAGACCCTGCAAGCAGAGTTTGTCTTTGTATGTGTAAATCTTAGTCATAAAGTAAAGAAAAGGTGATGTTACCAAAAAAAAAACAAAAAAACTGGGAATAATAAAGAGCTAAGAATTAAATAAAAATTTAATTGAAACATAAAGATTTGTTGGGAGGAAATTGGTAAGTGGTAAGAACTCAAGTTTTTTTATGCTTGTTAGCAATGAAACCCAAATATGATCTAGTTTTCCACTCCCACACATCTCCTTCACTGATGCATCTCAATTATTTGTTCAGAAGCTGGTGTGACAATAGTGTCGGCTGTGGGAGCCTTTGGGATGCTAAATAGGGACAGGGGGTTAAATATAAGTCATTTTCAGTGGGATGAACCTTAGTCTTTGTGCTACTGGAGAGCAGAAGCTTCAAAGCTTCATTAAAACAGAACAGACAAAAGAGAAAACTTGATCCGACCTCCCTGCCTGCTTTTGAAGATGTGGAGCTGTGGTCTAGTGTTGACTCTTCATATCCATCATACGAAAACCTACAGACATCTCCTGAAGACAGCAAGCATCATCACAAATAACCCAAGATCATATAATAGTGCTATCATGGCATAACGGGATTTGATATTTTCAATTTACTTGAAATTACATTTTAGTTTAAGAACAAAAAAGCAACATCTGCTTTCCATCTTCTTTCTAGATAAATTTATTTTATTAATCTACAAAAACTAGATGCTTGCATGCAGGAAAAGGGTAACATTTGCATAAACAGAGGTTTCCATGCATACATTTATGTTCCACAGTAACAGGGAGAATTTTTATTAAACCTAAACTGATTTGATTAGACTATTGATCTGTTACAAACTGAAACAGATTTTATAAAAGATTTCAAATTAAAATTCTACCGGTACTGCAGTTTGATCAACTCCTCCTTTTCTTTCCGCTATGATTGCACGTCATATTAATCCCCGACAGTTTGTAGTAATTTCAAGTGCATAAATAAGTACAACGGCAAATATTTGGTTTTAACTTCTTTATAAATATTTTCAGATAAATAGGTTTATAACACAAGCATGACATGTTCAATTACTGCAGTGACACACAAAAAGTGCAACAGGCCTACTTTAAAATCAAACATTTTTTAAAAGCACGTGAAGGCCTTCTTGTCTTTAGCTGACAGACCTACCATAGAATATCAACAGTAAGGTAAGTAGAGTAACGTCAGAAATATAAACAGTTGTTTGCATTTGGAAAGAATGTCCGACTGCTTGTCTCCAAAATGAAAGCTTTCTTTGGGTTTAGCATTTCTCGTCTGATTGTATTTATCAGTGCCACATTAAGTATGTGGTAAATGCCCTTGCAAAGTGTGCAAATAAATTGTGATTTCATCAACATGGCTCTAAAATAAAAAAAAATATTACACAGCACAATGTTATAGTCTTTACAACCGTCTTACAGCTGCATTGAACTTAAACTCTATTTCCCACCTTTTCTATTAAATCGTATATAGTTACAGTGTCTGTCTTTTTTGTGTGACTTTTTAAAGAGCACGCAATTTACCATCTTAGGACAGAAGGAGAGCCGGGTGTAGAGGGTTTCCTTTCCCCTCTAGCAGATCACTTTTCTCCATCACTGAAACCGGTGAGCAGAGCTGGGCCGGGCCGGATTGTAGCCCCGTCAGACCAGGCACTGGACCCAAGGACGGGGTGGGTTTTATTGGCACCGGAACGGCGGGCAGAGTTTGCCCGTTTGTATTGTGGTACAAGCCCTTCGCTGACACACTGAAGGGCGCATATTCGGATGATGCAGTTGGCACAGACACGCCACTTATGGACTCTGACAGCATACCCACATGAGGCCACATGGAATTGACCACGCTACTGAGTTGTGGGGGGACCGGGTAACCAAGATGATGCATAACTGAAGTGAGAGGAAGCCCGCTGGCCACTACACCCTTGTAGTCCCGTCCTATTATGTTCTCAATGGCAAACGGGTGTTTAAACCCACCAGGCTGAGAGCAGGTGATGCCCCCGTAACCCTGGAAGTGAGGGAGCCGACCCACGCTTGCTGGAGAAGCTGGGTGATCGTGATGGACGGCTGGTGTGCCCAGCTTACTGCCTGGATGGTGATGATGGTGGAAGTAATGCATCATCGGGGAACTCTTGCAGGCCATATGCTCGGCACGTAGAACCTTGAAGCGCTTCCGTCTCCTCAGGAAGCTGCCGTTTTCAAACATGTCCCCGCAGTCCGGATGCAGAGCCCAGAAGCTGCCTTTCCCCGGCTGATCAGGCCGTCGAGGGATCTTGATGAAGCAGTCGTTAAACGAGAGATTGTGTCGCAGGGAATTTTGCCATCTCTGGGTGTTCTCTCGGTAATATGGAAAGCGATCCATTATGAACTTATAAATGTCACTCAAAGGCAGCATCTTGTCGGATGAGTTCTGGATAGCCATTGCTGTCAGAGATATATAGGAGTATGGAGGTTTTTGGTCGCTGTACGAGTTTTTTCCTGGACGGGGCATAACTGTTAATATGCTAAAATATTCAGCTTTAAATGGTTAAATATAACAACTTTTAGCAATATTCTAAGCTATACTTTTACAAAGTTACTTGATAGTCTTCACTTCAGTCTCCATCTGATCTGTTCCAAAGTTCTGAGCCATCGGGTTCGGTTACCTACGGAAAGCCGATGAAAAACTATAACCCAAAGGCCCGTCGCTGACAGATACAATCCTTAAGGGTTTATTTTCATCCAGAAAAAGTCTTTTGAGTGTCTCTTCTCCTAATTATGCTCTTCAGCTTGTGCGTAAAACTCAGTCTTCGTGCGTAAAAGTTGAGAGGTCCTCTGAGTTGCTCTTGCTTTCACGGCTGCTGTTTGCTTTGCTGGTTCTGTTTGAGTGCGGTGTGACTCCTCTCGTCTTGTGTGATGCTCCCACTCACCGAACGCTGTTTTTGTAAGACCCCCGCAGATCACCCGCTCTGTTATCTGTTAGACACTTAGGGGACACGTCAGAAGAGAGAAGTATCTCTTGTGTGTGTGTGTGTGTGTGTGTGTGTGTGTGTGTGTGTGTGTGTGTGTGTGTGTGTGTGTGTGTGTGTTTCTGTGT
>JBAMIG010000012.1:11703871-11716240 GCA_037177335.1 Kiunga ballochi
ATTTAGTTTACGGTGGTTGTCAGACACAAACTCACTTCATATACAAAAAGCTAAAAACAAAGATTAAAATGTTACATAAAACAATTTCATAAAAAAATGCTTCATAAACACAAACAACAAGAAGGAGAAAGCTTTTCCTATTCACTTTCACAGTGGAAGTACTCTGGCATTATAAAAAAGTTTCTATTACATTTATGTCAATAAATTAAATTAGTTCTTTATAAGGTATTTGGAAAGATTATGGTAAATATAAAACATGCACCCTGATGTAAATTCTCTCCCTGCCTTCATGTTGCTCAAGTTTCCCAGTACCTCTGTTCTTCTCTCCATTGTCTGTCGCTCAGGTGAAAACTGCTGCCTGGCGGGCAGGTGTTGCACAGAAAGCATATTTTTTCATGCAGTGGTTTTCATTTATGCATCTTTTTCTTCTTGAAATTGTTATTATATACAGCCTGTTTTTTTATGTGATACCTGTTTTCACCTGTCAGCCACTGTATAATTTTACTCTAATTATCTTTCATATACTAAAATGATGATGTAACACCTCAATATCCAGTCTTGGATCAATAAGCTAGATCTGATTTTGATAACTTGTCTGTGATGTGCAGGTTTATTTGATGCAAAAAAGAAACCTCCACTGAACCTAAACATAAACAGGGCAAAACAGATTGTTCATGGCCAAGTCTTTAAATCCAAAGAGGCTCAGACATGTTAGTAACACAAATAAGAACACGATGTAATGAATTGCACATTTGCAAAAAACCTTTTTAACACATATTTAGTAAAATATACTTAAAAAATAACATAATTAATGTTCAAACTGATTAATTCTTTTTCAATCAATGTTTTCTTTTTAAATTGATACATAACAAAAAGTTCTAAAATAGCCAAGAGCATGTTTACTGCTGTGTTACATAACTTTTCCTTTTAAACAACACTCGAGGGTTTGGAAACTGATAACACTATTTGTCTTATGTTTGCTGCTGAAATTCTTTCCCATTGTTGCTTGATGTGCATCTTCTGTTGCTTGACAGGAGCCCACTTGTCCTATTTTGTGCTTCATAATGCACCACACACTGTCAAAGAGAAACAGTTCTGAACTGCCGGCAAGTCAGTCTAGTATCCGCACTCTTTTACTCTGAAGCCACAGTATTGTAACGTGCAGTCATTCAGAGTTACTTTGCTGAAATAAGCAGGAACGTACTTGAAAAAGATGTTGTATTACTTGGATGCAGCCAATGTTTCTCCAAACTTGTAAACTTTTCAGCATTATTGGTGCCTTCACAGACGTAAAAGTTAGCCATGTCATTTGCACAGTCACCTGTTTCCAGTTACCCAGTTCACCTGTATACCCTAAACAGGGGTTTCATGAGCATTCACAACTTTCCCAGTGTTTTGTTGCCCCTTTCTCAACTTTCTTTAAGGCGTGGAAGGTGTCAAATTTAAATTAATTCAATATTAGAAAAAAAAATAAAATAAATACGTTTGCAAATTAATTATCTTGTTTTACTATTGTAGTGGATTCATTTGATTATAGCTTTGCAAATTTGCATTGTATTTTGTTTTTATTTACATTTTGCACAATGTCCAGACTTCATTGGAATTGGGGTTGTACCATAAACAATTTAATACTCCTTTGGAGTTAATTTTTTCTCTGTATATGTGCTAGGTCCAAACTAGTGCGTGCTGCTGTATTTCTTCATGTCACACAACCAGTAGCTGTGCCTAAATGTCATTTTCTCTTGATAAAAGAATGCATGCTGACCTTATAGCCCAGTGTTCATATTGTAGTTCTGATTAGTGACTTCTGACATTCACCAAGCTCCTGTCTGTGTATAAAAACTATGTGTAGAGCAAAGGGTGTGGAATAATTTAGCATATGTTTTGGAATATATGACTATAGCAGAATCTGGAAAATTTAGGAGAGTTTAAACATTTTGGTTGTAGTTTATTTGCATAAAAATCTATAAAAAAAAATTAATCAAAATGTAGCTATGGGTGGATGGATGGATGGTGTTTCAGGATTGGCTTAGTTCCTGCAGGAGTGACTACATGCAGTATTTGTTGGTGTGCGTACGCAGGTTCATCTTTCAAAGTGCTTCCTGACACAACATTCATACTGAAAAGGATTGCAGATGCCTTGCAGTGATTGTGGATCATATTACGTCACACATGCGTCTTGTGCTCCTAAAGGTGCTTAAATCAACGCTAAGTCGCCACTGGCAATGAAAGGGTGTGGTACGTGATGTTAAAAAGCCACAATATTCTCCCAGTACGTTACCGGTAACAGTGGATGTCAGAGTACGGGATAGGACGTGTGTGAGTGTGTGTGTGCGCGCGCGCGTTTTTGTGTTATTTGGGGGAACGCGGTGGAATCATTGAGCGCGCCTCCGTTGGATCTCCTGTTCCTCCCGTCACACCCACTGCTCGGTGTTGTGGGTTCACCCCGTGGAGAAGGGGAGGACCAACCATCAGCTCACACAGCGACAGCAAGTGCTGCAGTGCGAGCGCAGCAGGGGACTCGGAAGCGAAGACAGAAATCACACGCACGCGCGCGCACACACACATACGTATATCAGTAACGTTACTGGCGAAACTTGCTCTATGGAAAGATCTGCAGCAGTGCCGTAGCGACGCAGGCCGACATGGAAGAGTATTTACGGAGGGTCCAGAGCAGACTCGGGGTGAGTTGTGAGCCCTCAGCGGCGTTAACACCAGGTTGTGGGTATAATGAATGAGATCATGACGGGAAAACAGCTATTGCTATGCTACAGGCATCATTCCTGTTGCTGAAAACGCGCACAGCACAAGCTTCTCACGTACCTCCATCCCCACCCCCTTGAAAAGCACCTGTGGATCGTCAGGGACATTAGAGGGGAAAGAAAAGCGCGTTTTGCTCCAACACAATTCGCACATTGGGTTGACAGCAACAGCAGTGTGTGCGTTTCTAATAAGGAGAAGGCGTGACATCAACAAGTTTTAGCCAGAGGCTCTTCTACCCTGCTATCTGCCTGCTCTGCAGATAGACACAATTTGCATTTGATACATCCAGGATGCTATATGTTCAGGCCTCATGCAAATGCTGAACAGCTTTGTAGGCAGAGAGGCAGTGGGGTTTTTACCCCTTACCATTGGAGTACACGATTTATGAAGATGTTAGTCTTTCTGCAGTGAGAAACTGTTGAGATATTTACAGTGGCTTTTGAACTCCCTGCTTTTATCTTGATGACACGAGCCCCAACAGATATTCTCCATGTTCTTGGTCATAGTATTTAGTCATTCATAGACTCCTCACATAGAGAGATTTCTTTATGGGTTGTGGAGGCAGAGCTTCCTCTATTAAGTGAACATGCCCTGAGACCAGTAAGTATCAGGAACAACTGCTGGTAGCACATACAGCTTTATGACTACAGGAATGGAGGATCTGTTTGGATCATTGAGTTAATGAGTTAACAAGGTCTTGTTTTTCATGCATCGACAACTGAATGGGTAAATAAACATGTACACAAAAAGAACTGAGTGATCTGCCAACTGTTTACCTTTACTGACACCCATGAAAACATGGATCCTATGTATAAATTCTACCTTTTCAAAGTAAATATTGCAATATTTTCTATTAAAAAATGCATTTCGGTACAGAAAACATTGTTACTTGTAGAGGATTGTGTGTTCTGTCTTTATGTATGAGGCACACATGGTAATATTGATAACGTTGAAGCATGAATAAATAATGAAAACTACCATCTGTACTTTATCTTTGCATTTAAATTGTGTTGGAGCTTAAGTGAAGCAAAATGAGCAACATGTATTGATATGCAAAACCTATGCTTTCATTGTATTTCTAACAATGCTGCAGCATTTAAAATACTTTGCTTAATCTTGTGAACATGCTGGTGTGTATGATTCAAACTTGCATATGAGCGATCTCTCTGGAATGGCATTTTAAAGGAAAACCGAGAGCTTCTTGTATTGAATGCACTTCGCATAAACATGGTGAAAGCTGCAAAAAAAGGAAAGATCAAAGAAGCCAATTCGCAGATCAGAGCCCAGCAGGCTAATTGAGTGATAAGGAGGGCGACTGATGAATGCCACGGAGGTTTAAGATAAAGTGTAACACATGTCCATTTGCTTTCATGCACATGAATCTCTCTCCCATAGCTCTTTAGTACAAACTTTGATGACTCACTCTTTTGCTGACCACTCTCTATCTCTGCCATTCTCCTTGTGTGTCTTTCCTCTCCATTCTGGATGGCCATGATCCAGAACACCCATACCCCTAATTGGCCTGGCTCTCAGTACTTACTGAGCCTGTCTCGCCTCTCACTCAGTTTTCTCTCTATAGCTCTTCATCATGTACCATAGAGCTGAAGCAATGTGCTGAGTGTACTTCCAGCTATCAGACTGCATGCTAACACAGATATGCTTGTATAGAAAGGCTTTTGCTCTTCTTTGACTAGCCTGTTATGTATTTATTTACTATATTCATCCTTTCAAATGTCTACAACAGTACATTTACTTGCTAAGACCTTTAACATGAATCTAGATTATCTTTCTTAATAGTAGCTGTAAACTGAAATCATTTGGGGAACCTGCTTTCCTCAAACTTAAAAAAAGATCATTTACTCTTTTTACAACATCTAACAGCTCTAAATTATAATTAAAGACATGTTTTAAAAGTAACTTAAGTAAAGTGACAGGCATGATGTAATCATTTGGCTATTTAATGATTTATTGAATTAATTGCAATAGCTGGTGGGGATTATTAGTGCTGCGCTGTGAGCCTTTCTGCATTTAGTTTTTTATGCTCTCAATAGTTTAAGGAAAGGACTGGGTGCATCAGTTTTCTTCAGCAGACATACCTCAGGTTAAAATAACAATGAGGAAGCTGTGTTTTATTGTGCCATCACGCATGAGCTGTGATTTTAAACTGGTCCCTTTGCTCGTTTTGAATTGCTGTTTGACTAGAAAAGGATATTCTAGACCATGTCCAGAAGGAGAAGAAAGCAGTTGTATGTGGTAAGACAGGGAAGGAGAGCACTCAGACTGAAAGATATCAGATGACTAATACATGCTCATATAAACACACCAGTATTCTCTTGTTGCAGTAAAATAGGCACTAGCCTTTTCTCCTGCTAATGCATCACTTCCTCTTCTCAAGTGATCTTGTATTGATTTACTCTCCCTCTCCCACTCCTCTGAAGGAACTGGTTCTTCTCATCCAACTAACCTCTACTGCATGTCTTTTCCTCTGTCCATTCCTTCCTTCATCCTGCATCTTTACCTCTTTGTACCTTCTTTCCAAAATCCTTCTTTTTTCCCTTTTTATACCTCGCACTTTTTCACCTGTCTGTGTCCTTTTCCACAGCTTCCTCTCCACATCGAATCCACCCTCAATATTTGATCCTCTTTCTTGAGGCTGGTTGGCCTCTTTCCTCTAGTTTCTCCACAACCCTTTCTCTTTCACTCTGTGGCTAATCAACCTTTCTCCTGCACACTTATCCTCCATCTCTCTTTCTTTCATTCTTTCTCCCCTCTTTTCATTAATCCATTTGGGCTTAATGGTGAAACCCCATGAAGAGAAACAAGACAGAACCTCAGTTTCTTGTGAATTTCTGCCCATATTTCATCTTATTGTGACATTAAGCTCCCTGAAACTTACACAATAAATGTGATATACTAATAAATATAGTAGTTTATGATAAGTTTGTATGGTGCTACTTATGACAGCAGGTGAATTTGGAGTTGCTTTGGAGAGAAGAAAAACTTCATTCTTCAACATGCAGAATTCAATCGCTGTCAATGCTTTGGCTGACTGTATGCTCGCTGAGGTATAGCATGATGATAAACTGGTTTACCACGTTTATCCACGTTGTTGATTTGTATGAAAACAACTTCAGAGCTGCTAAAAAATGTTTTATGATGCAAAGCCCGGCATCAAGCGGTTAGTTCTGACATACTGGATTGGGTGCATGTAATGTTTGTAGAATAGTTGCGGAGAATGAGTGGAAAAGACTCCAAATAACTTTTTTGTTGCTCTAAAGCTGTTCATTTTTTCTGCATTGCTCCACTTTATCTTACAAACCAATTAAGATGGTGTACTGATAGATGTGATATTTGTTGAATCCACACTTTGCTTAGTGATTAATGGAGCAAGCGGTAGCCCAGGCTTGTGCAAATGGTGATTCAGCTAATCTGTTCAGCTGCTGCTTTGGATGGCCGTGGAACTTTTGTTCAAATATTTCCAGTGAATGAATGATTTTGTAGTTATAATTTCTGTAATTTCTTTTTCTTACTGGAAAAGCTCCCTGTTGTTTCAAAATATGCAGGACATAACATTAAATACCTTTTTTTGTAATTGGTCTGTGAAAGACTTTCATCAATTATCTACCATATTAAAACTGATTTGAAGAATGCCAGTCAACAAATAAAGGAAGAGACATAATTTTCTGCCCTTTTCACAGAAAGATGAGTATTTAATCTCTTTAATGGTGTTCTCATTAACGTCCTCTTTGCAAAAATGGAGTTTGTCTTCATTGCTAAATGGAATGTGATGAATCATGTTGCTCTGTAAAAGGCAATGGGAAATATTATCCTACATTTGTTTGGCTACTTTTATTTTTTAACCACCAGTGTAGCGTGTGCTGAAAACTATTTCCTATTAAAGCATGAGCTAAACCTCGCAGCAGCAGTTTCATTATTAATTCATACAATGGTTTTTAAAAATACTGCAGTCATCTAACACAGTCGTGTTGGGCAGGCTGGAAGAGGTTCGACTGATACATTATACTGTGTGCACCTGCTATTTAGTCAGCCAATAAGGTACCATCACCTTTGGTGAACAAAGATCATATATCAGAATAATTGATCACAAATTATGTGTAAAATCTTTGAAAACTCAAAGGTGACTTCATGTTAACTGTGCCTCTTTGTTTGCGTGTTTTCAGACAGATCCATTGAAGGAGCCCATCCATGCTGTTTTAGGTGGACCAGAACCTGATGTTGATACTGTTGCTGCAACACTGTGCTTCGCACTACACCTCAGCCAGGTATCATAAAACCCATCGGTGTATTTTCCCACTTGTAAACTGATGACAATATTTCTTTTTTTCACGGGGTTGTAGCTGCAGTGTTTAAAAAAGTTTTGATGGTGAACTATTAAAGGTAGTTGCAGGTGCTCCAAGAAGAAGAATGACTTCTTATGAAATGAAGGTTTATTGTCCAAATCTGGCATTTATGCATGTTTAGGAGTGATTTTCCTTTTCTTTTTTTTAACAGATTGCATCTGAAAATAGTACAGTACCCTGCCACACAGACAGGATTAGACACTATGTATAAACATAAAATAAAACCGTTTTCAACACACACCCTTTTCTCTGAAAAGGTTTCAACGCAATGCTGAATTTCTCTAAATCTTTTAGCGGTGGTTAGCTTCTTTGTTTATTTTGTGTTGTATGATGAGAGAATCACTATCAAGTAATGATGCATTAAAAATCAGCCATATTTAGTATTTTCATTTTATGTACGAAAAATATTCCTACTTGGTATACAAATCTATAGTTTGATATTGTTGGCTTTTTGTTTTACTTTGTGATGACAGTTTTAGGCTGATAAAGGTTTTTTATTTGTTTAATCCGTTGAACTTATTCTCTTCTCATATTTTAGGGGAGACGGCAGTCATTAGTATTATCTCTAATGTAGTTTTACTGATTTGTTTTACTGCAACATACTAACAAGCCACTGAAATTAATACTTTCATTGCTTTTCTGTGCTGCTACTTCATAAAACATGTAATGGATGTAGTACAGCATTTAAAGGTTACATTTATATTTGCTCATGTTGAGTGTATTTGCATGCAAAGCAGGATGGTGTGCTTCCCCATTTATTTTAGTTGCATATGATGTGTCTGTGCACTCCAGAAAGAACCAACAGGTGGAGTGTGTGTACCGTTGCTGTGCAGCAGGCAACGTGACGCTGTGTTTCCTGAGGAGACCACTAGGTATTTACAGCGAGTGAAGATCAGCGAGAGCTTGTTGCTGTGGAAGGAGAATGTGGACCTTGTGAAGCTTCATCATGCTGGAAAGCTTTCACTCACACTGCTGAGAGATGGACTGCTAGACAGGTAAACAATGTTATTCAAATCAGGCCTGGACCCAAGTTAGTTTGTATGTAAATTCAGTTCATTTTAATAGTTTACCTGAAAGCAGTTAAACCAAACTTCATGCTTCTATGGAGAATAGCTGATTAGTGCATGTTAATGCTTATTCACACATGTAAATCACAAACAAATTAACAAGGTTTCTACTGTGAATATGAATGTGATGTGATAAGATTATGAGATTGAGACTGTATATTTTCAGGTCTGCGTGTTAATCTCCCATGACCCTAGGAAAGTTGTTTTTTATGCAAATGTATAAAAATCACCACTGTTTTCCCAGCAGCCATCCATTTTCTTTTACCCATTTCTCCCCCTTCTTCTAGCTCTGACTATCACACACTGGAGTCAAGCATCCAGCAAGTGGTCCATCATGATGGGCTGCAGAATGCTGGGAATGAGCGGGCACTGTCCGCAGTGACGACAGTCACCAGAGAGATTCTTCAAGAGGCAGCAGAGCACATCAAAGCAGCACTGGGGGATGTTCTCAGAGGTGAGGGAGGTGCCACATGCCCCCTAGGGGAAGTAATGGGGCGATGAAGGAGGACACACACAAATCCCCTGACATGACTCGCTTAACACCCGCCAGGAGAGCTTGAGAAAAAGGGAGATGAAGGGTGGTGAATGTGAGTAAGGAATAGCTCAGGAAGAGTCCCATATTGTAACTTTTAAAAAATAAGTTGGGGATATCAAGTTTCCCCACTCTTGTCTGGGACTGATTTTCTTTCCCCCAGTAAGATAAGAGGTCACAAAACAATTGCAGGCTAATTAAATAATGCTTCAAAGATACAAAAGAAAAGGTACTGGTTATGGGAAAAAAGGAACAAAGAGGTAGTGATGTCCATGTGTGCATCTAAGGAAAAAGTGCAGAATTCCATATGCAGACATGTCCTTGCGTATTGTAGGACAATGAGATATCTCTAAGTAAAAATGGCTGACAATGAATAACTCTTTTCCATAGGAAGGATCGCTACCCACTCAATCACTCAATATTCAATGTCACTGACAGAGGAAAAATGACTGAAGATGAATGAAGATAAACATTGTGGTAAAATTTAATAAAGCTCAGAGACTAAAAAAGTAGTGATGTACATTGTGATCCAGTTAGTTAGCACTGTGGCTTCAAAGCAAGAAGGTTGCTGGTTTGAGCCTCAGCTGGGGGAGGTCCGAACAATGACCTTTCTGTGAGGAGTTTGCATGTGATAGCGTCCGGGTACTCCGGCTTCCTCCCACAGTACAAAGATATGCACCTTCGGGATAGGCTGATTGGAGACTCCAAAGTGCCCATAGGGGTGAGTGTGTAGTGTGGTTGTTTGCCTATGTGTGTTCTTGTGGTCCTGTGATGGCCTGGCAACCTGTCCAGGGTGTACCCTGCCTCTCAGCCGGTGTCAGCTGATATTGGCTCCAGTCCCCCCGTCACCCTGTTAAGTAAATGGACGGTAAAAAATGGATGGATTGAGGATTCCTACAAAGGACAGTAACTAAGCTTTCCACATGGAAACAGAGACATTTGTATATTTATGGCTTTTTTTAAACATATTTAATTAGCTCATATTCACTAATGCAGTACACTAATATTTAAAATTTTCATTTAATTAAGATTTAAGAACTATGCCATGTGTAGTAGATTTTATAAAACAATCCATTGTGCCGGTGGTTCTTATTGGCTGACAACCAAACTGTGTGCAGTGAAAATAACCAATTTAACCTTCACTGGGCTTCCTGTATGAAAAGCAGCCATGATATGTTATTTGGAACTTTTTATGATGTGTGTGTGTGTGTGTGTGTGTCCAGAGGCCTTGCAACTACAAAGAGAAGCATTGTGGATCAAACATGGCACTCGTTCAGAAGAGCTGGAGGAGCTTGTGATTTCCTTGGAAGAGATAGGAGAGGTCCCTATCGATCAACACGCCAAACTGGAGCAACAAGGTGCATTTCTGTACATGGGACCGTTGTGTCATCATGACAAAGAAACACGGCTTTTTGAGCAATGCTATGCTGTGAGCATGTTTACGTTTTGACACCACTGTCCAGCCACAGAGCCTCACTGATACTGAGATCCCAGCCAGCTTTGTGCATGAATTACATTTTTCACCTCTGGAGAAGACATTCATTATTGTTTTTTTTTTCTGTCTCCTGTGAAATTGTTTTGTATTCTTTTGTGTGTTTTTCATATAACTGTTAGTCTGTTTGTGTGTGCTGACTGGATGCAGACTTGATGCAGTTGCTGACAATGGAGCTGAAGGAGTTTTCTGATGGAGAGACAACCATAGCGCTCACCTCATTGACAAGAAACAAGGAGGTACATTTTTTGACATCTCTAAAGATATTATAGCTGTATCAATGTTTATGCCAAGTTAAATGAAAACTTGTCTTTCCTTATATTTATTCATGTGAATGAACATTTGGATCATTGGTGTAAAGTTTTAAACCTTAAAAATCCTCTGTTCCTTTTATGCAAAATATATTGTAGGGTATTCAGACAATTTACTTAATGTTACTCGATGTCCCTGTAAGTAATATAATGCCGTCCACTTTTCAAACAAACTTATAATGGCTTTCAGAAGTGAGTCTAAAAGATAAATGGAAAAGAAAAACTTCTGTGAAAAAGGAAGAAAGTAACACCGTGTTTCACTTTTTGAAAAGTAATTTCTCATGGGTTGATGTGATGGTTACATCACACCTGCGCTGTATCACTTTTAGGAGTTTTTTTTGGGGGGGAGCGGGGGTTTGTGGTGGAGCCCCTCTGCTGTTTTCCATTTGGATGATATGTAGATGGAGGCCTAAAAGCTTCACACACAGCCATGTATCACTGTCCTCCCTGCTGATATCCGAATGTCTAACACACACACACACAAACACACACACACACACACACACTGATACGTGCACATATTCACACACTTAATGTGTGAGGTTAGTGTTGATTTCTATGTTTGACACTCACTCGCTTCACATTTGCAGTTGCACACCCTTTCACACACATACACAAGGACTTTAATACTTTAAGCTACCCCTTGCTTTTCTTCCTGCTGTAGCCTCTAATGTGTTTGCCCCCCCCTCCCCGCACCCAAAACCAACCCAAAAAAAAAAATTCATTATTTCTTTTATATCGCCTTCCCAAAGCCCATTTTTCTCAGCGGCTGCTTAGCGTGTGGTATTAGGCTATGTGTAAAATAAATGATGTCTGTAGCCGTAGGGGTATGGCTCTGCAACCCCTCCCCCCTCCCCCAGAAAACTACCTAACGTCCAAGGAACATTAAACACCCAGATCCTCGTTTAGCGAATAAATAACCATTCATTTGAATGGCTTTGCCTGTGTGTGTGCGCACTGGACTTTCTGTGCATATTTTACCAGCGCTGTGCCTACATGCTGCGTGTCAGGAGGGAAACACGGGAGAGATAGAGACAGAGAAGGGAAGAAAGTGAGCGAGGGCCCATTAAAGACTTAATATAGAATAAATGGCCAGGGGCCTGCGTGTCGCCAGCAGACCTCAACTCAACAGCGTCATGGTGGGTTACTAATGACCTGAGATCGGGCTCCAAAATGAACTCCTTATATGCATGTCATTTGCAGTGTGTATATATTTATATATTATTTTTTAATTGTGTTTGAAAAGAGAGTAAAACGGTATGAGAGTCATTTATTGAGGGGGCTTAGGGAAGTTCTGCCTTAAATGATTCTTTCCAGAAAACTAAATAAATTAGATTCAATTAGTCTTTAATGGTTTATGTGTTATGTGTTTGTCAGAGTTTGTTCTGTATGTGTGTGTATGTGTGACAGCAGTTAAAGAGGACAGAGTTACATCTCTTGGGTATGAAAAGTGATTGCCTTGTTGGCAGATGAAAAAGATTGTAGGGTAATCAAATTAGCCCTTATATACACTGACTGATGTAATGTTCACTGGACAAACACTAAATAGGATACTGTTTTATAATGAAAGTGCAAATAAAGTTGCATTTTTAAAATAATCATTACCGTTTGATCATAGATTAAAATATTTCTCATGTTCACAAACGATACTCTTATGTTTGACTTCAGTTTCAGAAATCCTGCATTTAGCTTTTCCACATTTTCTTGTGTTTCAGGCTCATCTTCAAAGTAGTCGATTTTTCTCCTTTTTCTCATCCATAAATGTAATTTGATTTGTTTGCAAAGCAATTGACTATTTTAATTTATTCTAAATAAAGAACCAAAAAAATCCCATAAATATTAA
>JBAMIG010000012.1:11716340-11733563 GCA_037177335.1 Kiunga ballochi
ATTTGATTTGTTTGCAAAGCAATTGACTATTTTAATTTATTCTAAATAAAGAACCAAAAAAATCCCATAAATATTAAATCAACTTTGTTAAATCAACCTAGGCAGGGACCTAGGCAACCTTGGCACATTTTTTTCCTTTGTAAGCTTTTTCTTTTGATTTTGGCAGAACCATTGCAAACATTTTCAGGCTTTTATAGAGATGATCTGCCAGAGGCAGTTCCAGACATTGGTTTGGTTTCCTCAGCACTTTTGCAGAGTTTTCTCAAAGTCACTTCTATGTTTTCTTTGTGACATACTTTGCTGTTTGCTGTTCACTTTCTATATCCATCCATCCAGTATCTACTGTTTTGTCCCTAACGGGGTTGCGGGGGGACTGGAGCCTATCCCAGCAGCCAACGGGCGAGAGGCGGGGTACACCCTGGATGGGACGCCAGTCCATCGCAGGGCCACACACAGAGACACACAACCATACACGCTCTCTATATTTTACTTATTACCAAGTCGCATCTGGAGAAAGCAGCTCCACAGCATGGTGTGTTTGGCTGAAGATATGATGTGTGTGTGAGCTTCTTATTATCAGTTTTGTATGTGGTGAGGCAGTAACTTAGGTTGTCCCCACTGAGAACCAGTGCCCAGACACTTGTGTCATTTTAAACAACTAAAGTGTAAACTTATAGACTAAATTGCTAATTTACTATTCATTTACATCACAGATTGTGTCCATTGAGCTGGAAACCATTCTTATGTGGAAATGTCAAAACTCGTCCTAAACTGTTATACAACCCACAGTGGTTCTCAGTTCCTCCAGGGTCGACACAAGAGGAAGTATTTTCTCTAACAATACGTTAGGCTAAAACAGAGGTAGTCACTTTGGTCCTATGAAGGCTGCAGACAAGCAGGTTTTTCATGTCTTTGCTGCAATACAACTGACACAAATAAATGAGTTGTGCAGAACTCAATAGGCTGTTAGATCTTTTTCATTCGATTCAGATGAGTTTAAAGCAGAAATACATGGAAATTTTCTATATAAATATTCATGTTGTCCCTGGTCTAAGGTCCTCCTGATGAATTCTTCCTAATTTGTTTATCCACTAAACACACAGAATACCATATGGAGAAGATAAAAAGAACAACATATTCAAAGCAAACATGGGTTCTACAGTGCTTCATTAAAAGTGTGCAGAACAGTGAAATACCCATAGGTCTTCAACACAAATGCAGTATTAACACAACAGCACTATAATTATTTAGCCCATGTAGATGAAGTTACCATGATTGGCCTTTAAAAATGCTTTTTTTAAAATAATGTCAGTTGTGTTGTGGCAGCCATTTATAAGCGAATAAACTCCACATGCAAATTTTAACCATCACTTATAATGGTGGGAAAAAAACAACAAAACCAATGACTCAAGGTGAAATGGCACAAGGTGCCAACCTCTGGTGAAACACTATTTAATTCATATACGTGGAGTTCAAATTAATGAAAACGCATTAAAAAACACATTATTCAAGTGTTCATGCCTGTGAGTGTGTTTTAAGTTTGTCACAGCTCAAAAATTAGCTCTGGCAGATGAAGCTGCAGTCGGATGAATAGTTGTCATGCTGTGGAGTTGATGAACTGTGGGAAGGACAGGAGCCCACAGCCACCCACACACACAAACACACGTATAAAGTCATGAAATGAGTAATGTATTTGCATGTGTTAATATGGACATATATTATTGAGTATCTGAATATATTCTCATAGTACTTTTTATCTTCTGTTTCTCTTCTTATATCTTTAAGAACATCATGAAATTAGCATTTTTTTAGGTTCACCTCTTACGTAAAGACATGAATCTACTGTTTCAAGAAGAAACAATTATGTTTCCTTACATTTGCTTTCTCTGTGTGGGAAAACGAAATCAGTCATGTTTTGTGTTTTGTGAATGTGGCCACTGAGTACATTTTAATTTTCCTTTAATTTATTTTCTGCCAGTTTACCCGGAAAACAGCAGGTTAGTTTAGACTTTCATCTTTGGTTTTAAAGCGTCCTTAAGTTTTACAAAATAAGCTTTTAAATAAAATGTCTGTTTTGGACAGTATCACTATTGTTCAGTACAGTCATCACCGTGTAGGATGCATCAATCTGTCGGTTTATCTTGTGCTTTTTTCTTTTTTTTCTTTTTGGATTAAACCTTTTTTGAGGCAACACATTACAACACCTCAGGCGAGACTCCTATGTTATCTGATAGAGCCACAGACTTAGTACTGGCTCCTATTCCAGCTGCTGGACATTCTGCTGCGTTTCCTGAGAGCCATGGTCTGTTAAAGCCAACGACGCTGGATCATCTTAAGGAATCAGAGAGGGAATTCTGAGGTCTTAAAATGGGATATGCCACTACCTGGATGTGTCCAGACATCCAGATAGTAAGGTATCAAGAATCAGTGAGAACCTAAATGGAGCTCAACATTTACTGTTTTAATCTGTTTATTTGTTTTGTTCTATACGAGTGTACATATGTGTCCATCCTGGCATCTAAGCTTTGCTTTAGGTTTCTTTTTGACAACATTGATTGTCTCTAATGCGTTGTTTGTTCACAGTCCTCCGGCCCTTCTGTTTGTTTATGCAGGGCCAGTTTTGCCCTACGCCACTTGCACAAATAATTATGCTTGCTAATGAAGGGGCCCACAGCCACAGCACTCAGTAAATGCCTTTCTGATGAGAAGTACTGGAGACAGCAGGTGCATGGTGGGCCTTCCAGGGACTAAGATTAAAGACCAGGAAGTCAGGGTGCCCCACCCTCCCATCTCTATAGCTGTTGTTGTAGGTACTCCCTTAGTTTTGTGGTGATATGGTGCAAACACAATAACACAATTCTAAGATATGTTCCAAGATGTGAAGTATTTATTTGAGATTGGACAAACATGATGTAAAACTTGTTTTTTTAAACAAGTTTGGAAAAGTGCTCCACACATGCTTGTTCTATTGCCTTCTCAATATCTCACATTGATGTTTCTTTTTCATCATTTTAATGGAAAGGAAAAAAGAATCTTCTGATTCTTTCTTCTTCCCCATTTTCCTTCTCCTCCTGTGGCTTCCTTGGGCTTTGAGGGCAAACAAATAACAAAGCAAAACATTTATAGACTCAGTGCTTGCATCTTGGCCCCTAAATCCCTGCACTTAGAGCTGAATGAAGCCTGTGGAGAAGGCCCATATGAGACAAACAGACAGAAAGACATTTGGCTTTCTCTCTGCAAACTTTCATGCCACCCTCCTCTCTTCCATCTTTCTCTCCAAAAAACTTCATAAGCAGTAATACTCTTGCGTAAGTGTGTGTAAGCAGGAGTGTGAACAGGAGCTGATGGCTGTTGATATGTGAACACACGCGTGTGCATGTGTGGCAAATGGTATATGCTACACATGTGTGCACGCATTTGCATGTGTGTGTGTTTGAGCAGGGTGGTGTCAGCTCGCTCCTTGCCACCCCATTTACTGTAGCTGTACCGCTGTGATCACAGACAGATGTATAAATCAAACCTCGCTTGATGGATTCATCAGGGTGGCGAAACGATCGCCTGAGAAGAACTCACAACTCTCTTAGCATTCAATGTTCTGACGGAAAGGGTATGCAAAGAGCCTAAATGGATGAACGCTTGATTAATTCTTTGCCGGAGATGTTGGCGACAGCAGGAAATGTGTTTTTGCTTTGACTGTGTTTGCATGGGAATTTACGCACGCGGGGCGTGAGTTATGAGGCCTGAGTTTTGTACCTAAGGCTATTGTGCATAATGACGGCAGGTTGGGAGAACTGCAAGCAGCCGCTAAAGACTTGCTACCTGTGGAGCAAACACTACCAATGAGAGAGAGAGATTTTGTGTGTGTGTGCGTGTCTGTGTGTGTGTGAAAGAAAGAGCATGCATGATGTGAGTAGTATTAGGACCCAGTGCGGGAGAAAGATGAAGCTGCAAACTGTGAGCAAGTTGGATATGAATAGGCAATGTGTAATGGAGAAACAGACAAGCAGGTGAAAGAGGGAAAAATAAGAAAACAAAAAGTTTATGCCATCACAAAAATCTATATGCCTACCATGACAAGATTGTACAACTAGAAGCTTATATTCTGTGTGATGGATGCTCGCCCATATTTTACTCTCTTATTGTGCAAATGAACCTACACAAAAATTATAGCCACTACAAGAAACCAAGTATGTAAGCACTTGTTGCAACAAAAGTGAGTAAAAGTCCTATCCCATAGTGTTTAAAGAATGTCTTTGGGGGTAAATACACTACTTTTATTTAGTAGTTCTGCAGAGGTTCCTCCTGATGTTGTCACAATTTTAGATTAAAAAAATGTATAATAAAAATTAAGCTATACTTAAACAGAATTACTCAACTTTGTCAATATCTTTCCCCCTTTGTTTGGAAGTTTACGTGGGGTTTAAAGTATTCTGTCAAGTTTATGCTTAAAGAAATATACACATTCTTAAAAACACAAAATAGTGGTATTATATAATAAAACAAATATAAATTAAAAAAAACCTTGGAGGATATACACAAACCTCTGTTTAGATTGGTAGTTTGTGCCACTGTGATGTTCACATTTTTAGCTGAACATTTTTCCAACAAATCAGACCTGCACCTTTCTGCCCATTTAATCTAGATTATTTTTTAAAACCAACTTTTGCAAAACCTTTTAAATGCTGAGGAAGCAATACAACCCAAGGTTATTTGTGTTGCACATTTTATGTACAAGGCAATTCAATTGCTTAAAATAAAACATTAAAAGCATTACAGTGGAGCAAGCATTAAAAGTACATTAAAATAAACTTAATGAAGAAATAAATATAGTTATTAAAGAAAAAGAGAAATGGAAGAAATGAAAGTTTGAGTATAAAGACATTAACATTAGTTTATAATAGAAGATGGGCTAATTGAGACATTTTAAAAAATAAATCTTGTTTTAGAACAGCTGTTAGCAGAGTACCTGTTATTAAAGTGTTAAAATTTAATCTTTTCCGCTTTTCTGACTTTATTTATGAATATTTTGTATTAATTTTCTTTTTTTTTTTTTTTTAAATATATCAATGAGTTAAACACATTTTGGGGGATATACAAAATAAATGAGTAAACCTTTAGTTAGGAACAAACCAAAGAACAGTTTGACCACACATGAATATATCAAATGTTGCTCACTACTTACTTTTTACATACTAATTGTGCATGATAAGTACCTTGTTCAATTTTTCTGACTGATGTATAACATTTATGCTTAGTTTTGTTTTTTTATTTCATTAAGCAATTTAAACAGATGACCTCTTTACATTAAGCACGTTGTTTTCAGTCACTAAGGTTAAGAGGTTTGGAGGAATGTTCTTTGCAGCATTCTGTTCTGCAAAACTCAACAAATGAGATACAGGTTTCAATGCAAGAATCTTAGTATTCTTGAAAATAGCTAGCAAGTGGATTTTAAATCTAACATGTTGATAATTTATAAGAAAAGGCAATCTGTGTATCTGGAGGTGGCAGAGGGGAAGAGGAGGGGCAGCAATATGAGTAGTAATTTACTCAGTTAAGAGCCAAATGGCAGACAGACTGTCGCCCTGCATGTTATCGCAGAGATTCGCACTCTGCTCATTTTCTGACTATATTTCCCTGTTTTGTGTGCATCTGTGTGTGTAGTGTTGTGTGCATATACACACAGTTGAGTAGTAGTTTTTAGAGTACCAGCATCATCTGCACATTTTTGTATATAATGCACTGCAAATGGCGGAGCCTTTTACAGGATCTTGCGTACTGCTACATGATTGCTGATGAACTGAGATTATAGTTGCTAACTGCTGGTGGATTTCTGTGTGCATGTGTTAGACTTCCAAGTGCTTTTCACTTGCGCTTTTGTTCCCATGTGAGTGAATATGTGTGTTTTTATTGAATCTTGGGAGGCTTCATTGCACTCATCAGGATATCAGCGTTGAGAAATGGTAGTGTCAGTGAAGTGACAGTTGTGTGTGTGTGCGCCAGGATTGATGGGCCTGACTCTGACAGCAGCCATATTGTGGAGAGAGAGAAGGATGAAGGGATGGAGGGTGGAACAAGGGGAGGAGTTGTGTAGCCCCCTCATCCTCACAGGTTAATATTGACACAGCCTGGGCAGATACAGCGCCTGAAGCTCTCATCAATCACTTTCAGTGGACCCGTGCAAATACACCCTCACAGAAACAGTGAGCGGGACTGCACGCACATACACACACACACACACACACACACTCAGAGAGAGTCCATAGGAACCCAGCACAGATTACATATAGAGACACATGTCCAAAAGGTACTGTAGTATTTAAATTTGTCATGACGTGAAAAGTATTTCCACAGACGTGTGGAGAGAAAACTTCTATATTCAGTTCAACTAAATCACTCTCTCTTTCTTTTTGACACTTAAATTTGAATATGTGCAACAACAATTTGGAAACTTCACAAAGCAAACAGGCAAACAGTTGTACAACAAATCAAGATTAATCAAGTAAATATGTTTTCAAAAGTATCACTTTAAAATGCTTTATGTGTAACCCTGCGTGGCAAATTATGGCTGCAATAACATTGTTGTTAATCATTTCAGAGAGAAAGAAAGAAAACAAGTTCCCTTGACAAACAAAACAATTAATTAATGCACTTTCCATCCATCAATCACTGTGTGTGTCACTGAATTACCATAATCTGTGCATGTTAGCTGTTTTAAGAGCAAATAGTTAATTTCCAAACAATAAATCACAAAGTGTCTCACTACCCCTCTGTGCGCTTTGACAGCTTCGCATCTCGTAGTCACAGACGCAGACTCGCATGAAACCACTTTTATCAAATTAGATGAAATCAGATGTGCAATAAAGACCAGACAACCACACTAACAAAGTTTCTGTGGTTGTTTGGTCTGGCTACCAAAGTTAGAAACTCCTGTAACTAAATGTGAAGAAAAATTAAGAGTTATGCTGCTGTAATAAGGGGTATGTTTGACATGTTTTCTGTTTTTTCTCCATCTTTCAGGACTGGGATGGTTTTGTAGATGGACTGAAATTACTCAGTTCTCAGCATGGCTACGATGGTCTTGTGGTTCTCCTGACCATCAGCGATACAGTTCATCATCCTAGCCAACAGGTGGCGGTGTACTCAACCAACACTGACATGCTGAACCAGGTAAAATCAGACCACCAAAATATCAATGAAACACAGTTAACAGGCAAAGTGTACAGCTGTGGCTCCAGTGTGTAATAAAGTAGAAAAGCTCATTTAATTTGTTTCAATCGATGCTTTTCTGTGTCTTGGATTTCTTTCCTGTGATTTTTTTAATGGCATCAGATGTCAGAAAGTTGAACTGAAGTATCCTCTGAAAGGTTAAGTGGTTGATTTAGTAAGGCTAATGAGGATATTCATTATTTATTCATTGCAAAAAATTTGAACCTTTTTTTATGAACTCTTGTCACAATTATAATGATACTTTAACAAACAAGTTGGATTTGAAAATAAGTGACTGTCATTACAGATCTGCACAGATCTGGAAGAGTCCTCCAGCTGGTCTTTTTTGGGAGAACTGGAGGACAGGGAGAGTATCCAAATCTATCACATTCCTTTGAACACCTCATCTTCTGGTACTCCTCCTCTGCTGGAAGAAGAGATCTGGGGTCTCCTCAAAGATTTTGTCAACAGACGGAGTTCTGTATTAGCCTGCAACCCCAGCAGCAGGACCTCTTCCACAGAAGGAGTTGCAGGCAGTGTGGAGTTCTCCCAGGGATCATCTGGCATCAATGACATGGACGGTTCTGATACTGAAAGAGCTGATGGAGGCAGTGGAGATATGGTGGCAGAAGCAAGGTATATAATTGTTTATGAAGTGTGAGTGAGAACCTTTTGATTGAGAGCTATTCATGAGTTTAGTTAAACATTAACGGTGCTTCATCTGTGTAAATAGGGTGATGGCAGAAGGTGAAGAGGACACAGGAGCCACAGGAATCTGTGCCAGTGGGGAGCTATTAAGTCCTGACAGTGGTATGACCACTATTCGTAGTAGTCGGTCCTCTAAAGAGAGCTCTGTGTTCCTCAGTGATGACAGTCCAGTTGGTGAGGCCCTAGCAGGTTTTAGTCAAGCAGCAGGGCCAGGAGGATTCTTCCTGAGAAACACCTCTCCCCATAGGCTGTCATCTCTCTCTCCTCCTGTCCCACCTGAGAGAAGGAAGCACCACTCCAGCAGAAATAAGAGTGACAACTTTGATCCATTTAGCTTGGACCCATCTCACAGCAGTGAACACCCGATGCTTGTGGGGGCAGGACTGCTTAATTCTGGAGGAGGAGATGAAGGTTCAAGAAGAGCAGGAAGCTCAAGCTTATCAGAGCTTGAGGAACTAAGCTTATTAGATTTCTCCACTCCCTGCTCATTAGGAGGGTTTGAAACTGGAAATAATACAACTGATCACCATGGACAGGAAGTGATTGACACTATGGTCCCTCCAACCCCAGTGAATAGCCTGGTTGGAAGTCGTCCACCCAGTAGTTGCGGTGTCAGGTTCTTCCCAGAGGATGTAGTTGAAAGGATCAATGGTCTACAACACAAAGACAGTGTGTCATCATCCTTGTCGGAAACGTGGGATGAACTTAGCTTTGACATCCAAGGAGCAATGACCTCAAGTGATAATAGTGCCTGGACCAGACCAAAAGACTCTGAGAGCCCCCTGAACATTGTGAGTTCAGTCAGTGATGTGAGAGAGCAAGAAAGCAAAGAAGAAATCTTACAGCCGGAGACTACCCATCACAAAGCAAAAGGTCTTGAACCTCAGCTAAGTTTGATCACTGAGCAAACTGAGTCATGTCAAAACTGGAACCCAGACAGGGTGCTGGAGGATCAATGGAACCCCGTCACTTTGGCGGATCTTCAGTTGACACCACCAGAGGATGAACTAAGTGAAAAATACAAAGTTGGTGTCACTGGACGAAACCAAGGAACCCCCTCATTATCAGCAAAAAAACCAGCCTTAAACTATTTAACACCAGATACGTCTAAAGAAGAAGAAGATAATATCTCAGGCAAAAAAAGAGACCAACAGATGGAGCTCTTAGATTTCTGGACATACTCTGCTCAGAAGGGTTTTCTCAAATCAGATAGTGGAACCACCACATCTTACCCTGAATCACTGGATATGTGGAATGTGACAATCCGAGATGACAGCCTATCCCCTCTTACTACCCCTGAAAATCTGTCTGAACACTCGGGCTCCTTCAGTGGACTGAATCCCAATTTTAGGACGGAAACATCTGCAGAAAGTCCAATACTATACTCTGATGGTGGAATGGAGATGTGGAACACCACCATACAGGAGGACAGCTCCTCCACCACAACCACGCCTGAAGGACCTGAAAATAGAAAAGACCATCACATGGAATCATTCGATACTGCTGAAGTATTTGAGGACAAACAGGCAGAAGAAGAAGGAATGGAAGATGAGGGGTTTTGTAAAACACTTTCTGAAGACATTGAGACGAGGAGTAATGAACATAATGTGAAAATAGTCATAGAGGCTGCAGATGGTGAAACAAATGCTGAGGAAAGAGACAGTGAAGAAAGACAAACTGTTCAGAGCCAGTCGTCAGAGTCTGTCATAAGAGACTCTGAATTCACACATTCAAAAGATGAGGCTTCATCCCACCAAAGTACTAACATGTGGGACTTGCCTGTCCATGGCATTGTCGCATCCACATCTGAATATGACAATGTCGGAGCAGGAGCATGGAGTCGGACTTCCTCCCCTGACAACTACGCTAGCCCTGTACTGGATTTGGTTCAACTAGAGGGGCAATCTAGCCCTTTTATAGCTGTGACCAAACCTAATGTAAATGATGGCATGCAGAATCAATATCAGACTACTGATGCTCTGAGAAACACCATATTTTCAGATGAAGACCAGACATTCAACCAAGTTTTCTTGTTTGATAGACTGGGTCAAATGGCTGACAGTTGGGAAAAGCCAATTAAGAATAATCATGGAAGTGGTGGTGAATTGGATGAGGTTGATTGCGTAGAGCAATCTAGCGAACATTCCCCATTTGTTTTGGTGGACGACTCTTCTGCAAGTCAGCATATTTCAGAACACCTGGAAGAACCTGTTGAAACACAAATCCAGGCCAGCCATTCACTTTCCCCAAACTTTGTGGATTGGGACAGTGTGAATAAACATGACTGCTTGGCTTCATCACATCTTGACATTAATGTTACCCACTATGAAGATGAGCCCGTTACTAGAAACCATGAAGGGGCCAACAATAGCAATGGAAATTTACAAGACAAAATGGAAGATGCTATATCGATGAATTACAGCCCTGGAGAAAAATATCAGCCAAATAGCCCTGACAACCTCCACACTGGTTGCCAAGATAAACTTGGTTCCAGTTCTGATGGAGATTCATGCTCAGGCTTAGAAATGGAATACATTATGATCCCTGGCAATGTAAAAGAAACAAATGAAGATTGGGCCAATACACCCACACAGAATGACGAGCAATCAAAAGAAACAGAAGCCATGGAGTCATTCAGCATTATGACCCACTCTAGGCCACGAGATCCTCAGGAGGACACCATACAGAGCGATCAAAATGACATCAGAGGAGCTGACTGTGCAGACACAGAGTCTAATGAAGCTGTTTCAATTTCCGGTTATCAAACAATCCTGGATGATGCCATTGTACAGCATGCAACGTCAGAAGTGATCAGTCCGAGCCAATCAAAAACGGACTCTGCGTCTTTCCATCAATCAAATACAAGATCATTGGAAGGAGCATATAACGAAAATGAGTCGAGCACTGTGGTACGAAGTGTATCACCATCACCGAGGCCTCCGTCAGATCACTTCCTGAGAACCAGGGAGGAAGTTTATGTGCATTCACAGATCTCAATGGAGGATTCAGATGAGGGTGGGCAGTCACCATCCACACATCCTCCAAGCACTACTTCCTTGGGAGACTTTCAACTCTGGGGGGGTCAGTTAGTACGACAGGACAATTCTCCAACCACATCAGAACCGCAATCTCCTGTACTTACTAACAGCTCAGTCTCCCACACTAGCTCTCTGAACGGCACCCCGGTAAATGATTTATCTATCTCTACTGACATGGGACTAGGCTTGCCATTCTCTGGAGATTTAATGGAAGAGGAGTGTGATGAGGAAGAGCTTGAGGAAGAAGCTGGTAAAGAGTGCGGTAGCCTCTTAAAATGGACACCAGAAGAACAAAGAGAGGAGGAGGAAAGACATGAGTTTGGATCATCCAACTTGCTGAGTTTTAATGAGGTTCTGGTTGAAGGTTCCTCATTTCAGCAAGCAGATTTACAAACATCTGAGCCAAAGTGGGAGGGATATGTACTGAACAGAGAGGACTATTATGACAGGCAGCCCAGTGGAGACCATGAAAAATTGGTCATGGGTGTCCATGACCAATTTTATTCATCTGTTTTAAGGTAAACATTAAATATCAACTATCTTTGTTTGAGGGTTTTTTTTATACTGATTAATTTTATAAGAAGATCCACAAGCAGCTTTTTTTAACATCATCGCTTTTTTTTCCACATTATTTTTTTTCTGGCTACTAACCACCAGTGAGCAAACATGCTGGGACGCATATGTGCTAGTCCTATAAACACAGACACTCCTCATTTTTCACGTCTCCCCTGCCACTTTCTTCATTCGCTGTTGCCGTTTTGTGTTTTGTTTATTTGTTTGTTTTTTTTTTACTCTGAAGTTTTTACACTAAAGTATCTCAGAAGATTGCTTGCATTTTAACAGACTTTCAAATTTGGGAGGCTGGATAAATAATCCCAAGGAAGTGAGTCTGGGTTGTGTGCAAATGAATGAATGACGCTGTATTTGTGGTGTGTTTAGATGAGGTTATCAGTGTGCACATGTGCATGGGAGTGTATTGGATGTGTTTAGCAGCAAGGTCTGATCCGCAGCGCTGTGTGGATGTGTGTATGTGTTTATAATTCGGTTTATGCCTCATTAAATATGCATTACCTGCCTCATTACAGCTGGAGTCCCTCCACAGCTGATGGAAGCGGCTCCCCTAGCTTTCTCACAAAGTGGTGCTGTGAGTGTGTGTGTGTGCAGTTGTATGTGGAGGAGTTTACATTGGTTACATCAAGCACAAGTGTAACTTTAAGTTTGCATTGAGCAAATAATGTGAATGCTGCTTGATGTTTTAATTATAACATCTTATTTTATGTATTTACACTTTGTAGTACCTTTTTTCTTGCTTACCAACTTTTTTACTTAGAGCATTTCTTGTAAAGCTGTGTAGTTTAGGTTTTCACGCTGCTTATGGTCTAAAATATATATACCCTTCATATTATTTTTTAGTTTGGCTACTCATCTTTGCACTCTTCTATCATTAATAGATGTATCTGTGTTTTTTTTTTTGCCACTGAAAGTTCAAAGTTTGCTGTACAAAAAGGTTTTTGTAGTTGAAGAAATTGTTAAAAATGTGATCTTTCAAGTCACTCAATTGTCCTATTAGAGGGTACAGTGTTTATTTCAGAGTTCTGATAATCTCTGCTTAATAATAACACTGCTTAAGTTGAATGACATGAATATGTGTCAGTTTTCCATATGTACTGGCACTGATCTGCAATCTCTTGCTTCCATAACAGAAACCACCAAGACGTGATTTTGCAACAGCCTACCAATGAAAATGCCACATACCAGTGGACAGAAAGTCCAAACACAACTCAGGGTGAAACCAAGTATGGTTACAACTACCACCACATTGACCAAAGAACTGAAAACCAGTGCACCTACCCAGCCTGTGCAAATACCAAATCAAATGACAGTCAGGAGAATACCACAGAGGTCTACGCCGAGTTTACAAGCGACATCTCAGCTATACGTTACAGTTCTGAGCAGACGGGGGATTATTTTGAAGCTGGAGCTAATGCTCAGTACAGCCTCAATGATGCACCTTCTAAATGTCAGTACATGGCTGAACCCCAGTATCTACATGACTCTGTATGCACATCTGAGCCTCAGTATACTCAGCATCCAGCTGACAGCCGAAGTCAATATGAGTCAGAGGATGCTCGGTTTCAGTATGACGGACAGCACTTCTACCAATCAGATGACCATCCTGAGACAGAAGATCGTGCACAATATGTGCCAGAGGGATATGTTCACTTTCTCTTGACAAGGTAAGCGGTATTCATTTAGAGCAGGGATGGGCAACTCTGGTCTTGAGGGTTGCAGTCCTGCAAGTGTTAGGAATTTCCCTGCTGCGACACACCTGACTCAAATCAGGGGGTAATTGGCAAACTTGGAGTTTGATGTAAAGCTCTGCACAAGTCTGCTAATTCTGCTAATTAAGTGTGATATGTTTCAGGTGTGTTTCAACGGGGACAGTTCGAACACTTGAAGGACTGCAGCCCTTGGGGCCAGAGTTGCCCATCCCTGATTCGGGCTATTTGACTGTTCAACAGGTTCACCACTGGACATTTAAAGACGGCACATGCTAACGGAAATGTCACTAACTACGAGTCATGTCTACATAACATCTGACAGGATTATATGTTAAGCACATTTACTGTACAAGACAGCTCAAAGTTCTTTGCATAAAACATTAAAGCATACCACCAGGTTGCAGGAAGCATCAGATAAAACATTTTAAATAAAGTAAATTGAAAGTGAAAAAGCTAAAATGGATCAAATGCACAGATTAATAATTCATGTTTATTGTGATAAAAGCTGGAAATCTAAAAAAAAAGTTGTAACCTTAATTTAAAACAGCTGAGGAGTGAAAACTGAGTGCTGCCTCTCCGATGACCTGAGGGATCTGGTTGGTTCATAAATAACCAGAACATCCTGAATGTGTTTTTCAGTGCTTTATAAATCGATACCATTGAAGGAAAAGCAGGATTTGAAGTCATTTCTTTGACGGCTAGTGTAGAGGACTAGAGTTATAGAGTGAGTGAGGACTTAAGCAGCAGGACTAACTCAAGCTGTCAGGTAGGACTTTTAATGGGGTTTGTAAGAACAGTATGACAGAATGGACATGTCTTTCTACATCCTGCTAAGACATCAGGTCTTTAATCCTCAAAATGTTTTTTAGGTAATAAAAGTCTGACTTTACTGCAGTCTTATTGTAACTTCTAAAAATTCAGGTCAATGTCTATGAATACACGAAGATTTCCGGTTTGAAATTTAGCTGTTTGGGTTTGTTGTTTTAGCAACGTGGTGACTTTTAAGCTTTATTCCTTCAACAATTCTACAAAAAACATATGAACCAGCTCTAAAAAAAAACAGTGTTGTTAAACAAATTATTTCTTTAATTGATTTTTCTTTTTTTTATTGAAAATTGGAATTTTTTTTCCATTCTGAGTGTAAGACATTGAAACAAATTCTTGTTTTTTTTAATGGTTTTGACCTGCATTGCTGTTTTTAACCACAAGGCAGCAGCACCGATTAACTTGAGAGCGAGTTATTTAATTTATGGAGAAGATAGAGGGTTGTCAGATAAAACGTGCAAATGTTATAAGTAATCGTGTTATTGATTAATTCTATGAGACTTGTACAGGAGTGAATTAATTGTTTACTACGGGACAAGGTTTAATGAGAGGATGAAGGCTACATTCTGGTCATCTGAGACAAATGTTCCTAACAAGTTGGGAACACATCTTGTCAGGTAGCTCTTAAAACAATACATGCCTACACACTAAAGCATTGTTTTCCATAGCCATGTATCATGTCCATGTCGCCTGTTTAAACTGTCTTTTCCAGTATTGTTCCGAGTCAGTGAGATTTATAAGATAAAGTTAAAAACTAAGTGTTTACCCAAAATCAGTTTTTTATTTGTTTGTAGTTAAAAAAACACTGCCAATTCAGTGTTTGGCTAGTGTGTAGAAGTACATGAGCGCTGTATATGCATATAGTGTGTGTTCATACTGCACCTTAATTATTCCCATTAGCAGTTGCAGCATGTGGCTTGTTTTGCCCCAGTTTGAAATTATGATGACCCACCTCCTCTTTGGGATACATGACCCTCCCCTGTTACTCTCTGTGTGTGTGTGTCTGTGTGTGTGTGTCTGTGTGTGTGTGCCTGTGTGTGTGTGTGTGAGTGAGAGAATGAAAGAGAGTCTCTGCATAAATGCACAATAGACTTTCCATAATTAACTAGTCACGTGACTGATTGTGGGGAGGCTGGTTTGGTCTCTCCGGCTGGGAGATTACAGGATGCAGGAGAGGTAGGTGCCCATTACCAGATTTTTAAAAAGAGAAAAAGAACATTTGTGTGTTTGTAGCTATAATGGTGTGCACCGGTCTCTCTGTAATGCTTTTCTCTATTGTTATCAGGCCTTATGCTAATCAGAGACTGTTAGAGGGGCTTTGATTGAGCAGGGGGGGTAGTAACACTGCTCAGTATTGTGTCCTCAGCCCACATGTGCAGTCTGAGAATAAGGCAATGAGGGAGTTTCTCTCCATCTGCTTTGTCACTTCTGATTTTTTTTCCTCCACAGTTCAGTGAACAGATTGCAAACTCCTTAATTCTGTGTCATGGAACCAGTTTCTTATTTTATTTAATAGATGAGTTTTTTCACCTTGTTTAGCCCCATACTATGTGTTGTTGTGCCTCTGGTGGCACTGGTTCTAGCAATGATAATTTATGTAGTAGCTCATTATTGTATTTCTGTGCCAATGAACAGACACTCCCAGCAAGGAGCTGGTGCGGCAGAGAGGATGATGAAGATGGGTTCCAGCGAGGAAACTGCTGAGGAGCTGAATAACAGAGAAGGTTTGAGTTATTTTCATCTCTTCACACATTAGAAAGTTCAGAATCACATTGCTTATTTTGTTCATGTAAAATAAATACTTTGAGATATAGGATCAATGATTACTCAGTAAATTGCAAATCAGTGTTTATTGTTCTGTCCGCCAAACTTTTTTTTTGTCTAAAACTAAACTAAGATACAAAAGAAATAAGTTTTGTTTTCCAAAGAGCTTTTTGTTTTTGTTTTGCATTTATATATTTTTTTTATTCTTTATTATTTTGATAGTTTCTGTCCAGTGTTCGGTCCAGAAGTTGTTTTTTTTTAATTCACAAAAATTCAGACCGCTTCAAGTTGTGACCCTTTATAAGAAGCTACACAACTGAACTCAAAGTATTGACAAATGCACTAAATCTGTCCGGACAGACCCCCCCTCCTCAGCAGATACATCAGGTGGGTCTAACCAGAGGAGGAAGTTGGCAGCTCCACCAATGAATGTATCACTGGACCACAGCGAGGGGTCTCTCCTCTCAGAAGATGCCCTGGACACAGAGGATGAGGCCTTGGATACTGGGGATGATCTGGATATTAACATTGATGACATGGACACACCTGATGAGGCAGACTCACTGGATTTCAATACACATGGTCAGACAAACTGGTTGATTTAATGTACAATAGAGACCTAATCACTTAAATATGTAGCTACTAAGTCATTTTCATCTGGCACCACCCTCCTCTAAAATCAGATTTTTTCTCCTCTCTACTAAATGTCTTTACAACAGGCATGATTTTGGTATTTATTTTATTTATTAGTATGTTTTCCTTCTAAACTTGTGTCACGAATGTCACTAACAGCAGAGTCAGAAGAATCTGCTGACCTGGGTGCAGGCGCAGCCCATCAAGCATTGGAGGTGAGCAGGGAAAGTGGGCCGTGGAGGAGTGTGGTGATTGGGGAACAAGAGCATCGCATTGACATGAAGTGCATCGAGCCGTACAAAAGAGTTATTTCTCATGGAGGTACGCTCTTCCATTTCTGTTTTGATAGCAGGTTTGTTTAATGATGGAAAATCCTGCATGGCAAAGGAGTACTGTACTAATGCCACTGCTTTTTAAAGGCTGTACCTCTGACACAGCTTTACTTTGGTATAACTTTGAACAGTGACAGAGACATGAATGAACTCTATAAGAGCAAAGTGAAATGGTAATTTTTCTCCATGAAAATAGTTTTATTTAGATTATGTTTACACATCACTGATCCATCATTCAGTTTTGTTGTTACTGAGATGTTTCCTGTTTGTGGCAAACATCTTTTCCTTCATGTTGTTTTGTGTTTTGCTTCCCATCTTTAATACATTTCATGTCTTTTTTTCACTGCTTAGCAGTGTTTTGATTACCAGTCAGATCCCTGTGCATTATTCTTGTTTATCGTGTGTGTGTGTGTGTGTGTGTGTGTGTGTGTGTGT
>JBAMIG010000012.1:11750568-11770597 GCA_037177335.1 Kiunga ballochi
TAAGATGTTGCAGATGCACCCGGAGATTGTGAATAGGGGTAGGTAAAACAAATTCAATACGGTTTAGTGTGTGTGTGTGTGTGTGTGTGTGTGTGTGTGTGTGTGTGTGTGTGTGTGTGTGTGTGTGTGTGTGGTGGGCAGTGGGGCGGGGGGTTGCTTTGGGGTTTTTATTTTGTTTTTTATTGCGTGACTTTACGGCTTTGTCTTAGCTCAGATATATTAGTAATATATATATTAATATACCAATTTAGTCAAAGAGAGGGTGTATGTTTATCGCACCCCATACGACAACGTTTTAAACAGCAACATAATTAATAGTCTACATGATTTAGAAGAGCTTATTTTCAAGGTAGTTACTGTTTATTGTTAAATATAGCCTGTAAGTTCACGCATATAAACGAGCCTCAAAACATATTTTTTTGTCCATGTGTTTGTACCATGTACTTTAATACTGAAATTCTCTGGGGTGAGTAAAGTAGGCCTATTTTTCATTTCATTAAATTTAATTTCATTATATTCCAACTGCACTTGAAGGCAACATGTAGCTTCCGCGTTGGTCACGTGGTCAATGACATAAGCATTGCCGAAGCAAAATGTGTAACACAACACACACCGTTCTTTTTAGAGCTTCAGTTTTGTGATCCTACGGCGAATGGACCTAGTTGTTACCGGAGCGGTCGTCTTCTAAGTACTCAACAAACAACTCTTTTGCTGTTAAAACACTCTAGAGGCCGTGCATCTAATTTAACTAGTTAGCCTTGTTAGCTTAGCTGGTGAACTTTGCCCATCAATGCTTTGTGATAAGGTTCGACATTAACTCCAGCATCAGACAGGTAGAACCAACTGAATACAAGGACACACGGATCTATCTACACATTTATAGCAGTGGTTTGATTTTTACTGACTGTCTAAGCTGTGAACCAGGAAGAATAATAATTCTGTTTGAAAGCCAGTTCGCCTTGTGTTCGAGGTCACTCTGTCGCTTCCTTCTAAGCTAGCTTGGTCTTGATACAGTAGTCATGAAGAGCCTCCCGTTTTTCTGTCGTGGTGAGGTCATTCGTGGCTTTGGTAGAGGAAGCAAAGACCTTGGAATTCCCACAGGTGAGCAAATAATTAATCGTCTATTGCCTTTGGCTTTTAAGTTAGCTAGCGTTTAACGGAATGCCCATCCAGATGATGTAACGTGTAATGAATATTATAGTTATGGCCGAGAATAACTTTTAACATGGTTTATTTCTAAATATTCATAGTTTGACTATCTGGATTTCTCAGATGGTCTTTCGGGTACTTTACTGCGCTTCATTGACACTAGCTACCTGATTGATAACTGCGCAGATTACGACACCTATTTGCGTTGTGCGTTGCGTGTTTTGGCTGAGGAAATTAAGAGTTGTGTAACTGAACTTCAGAGCGTTAAACATCTGGTTTTTGCTCCGTCGCTAAGAGAAGGAGAGTTTTTTTTTTTTATCAATGACAATTATATTTTTTAAAAATGTCCTAACAATAGTAGTTTTTGATGTAGGAAGTTTGTGCCTAACGGTGCCTAAATGTAATGGATTTACCTACCTTCATTAGTGTCTTACAAGTTATTACTGTATAAATGACTTATGATCTTACTAAATCATGTAATTCAGGGGCCCCCAAATCCAGTCCTCAAGATCTACCACCCTGCAACTTTTAGATGCAAACCTTCTCCAACACACCTTTATCCATTTTCCATAGTGCTTCTTCTAATTCAGGTTTGCAGGTAACTGGGACTTATTCCAGTAATCAATAGAGAAAAGGAGGGGTATACCATGGACAGTTTGCCAGGGACATCACAGAACCAACACAGAGACAAAGCAGACACACACACACACACACCCCTGATCAACTGATCATGCATGTCTGATCAACCAGACAATCAAATAGCTAAATTCCCTCTTTTACATGGCATACAGCACCATAGAAGCCTGGTAGAAAATCCTTCAATTGATTCAGGTGTCTTGGACAAGAGTTGAATCTAAAATGTGCAGGATGGTGAAGCTCTTTTTGATCTGGGGTTTGTGCCATAGTGACTGCCAGTCTGAGCAACATGGGGTCCGACACCCCAGCCAACCATGACCTTGGTGCTGGGTGGTTGCTGTGGTGGTGGCCTCACATCAACATTAGTGTTGAGCCAGGTGTTTTTAGTTTTTTCTATTTATTTTATTCACTATGTAAATAGTTTCAGTTACTTAATGGGAGTCTGTAAGTCATGTTGTTGGTGAGGGTGTAGGTTAGGTGGGTGTGAGTTTGTCTGCAATGTACTTCCAGCACAATCAAAAACACCTTATAGCGTAGACATTGACTGTTCTGCATCTCAGCCGCCTGTATAGAGAGATAAATGTGCCAGTGTGGCAATCAGCATAAACCCCTGCCCTACACAAGGTTCATTAACACTTCCATCTTTAATTATTCTTTCTTCTTCTTTCTCTTTTCCTCCCTCTAAATTTTACCTCTGATGTGCAGCCAACTTCCCAGACTCAGTGGTGGACAATCTTCCCCCAGACATCAACACTGGGATTTATTACGGATGGGCATGTGTCAGTAATGGAGATGTGTACAAAATGGTGATGAGCATTGGCTGGAACCCCTACTACAAAAATACCAAGAAATCCATGGTAAGTGCAAGACCAGCAGTAATTACTCAAAAAAAGGTTTGCACATTTTAAACTTGTTTCTTAGATGTCAGATTTAGTTTTAAAGGCTGTGTAAGAGATGTTTTCCATGGATATTTTTTATTTTTTGCTATATTGCTGCAAATCTCCCTCACGTCTCCATAGCACTCAATTAAATAAATGCTCAAACAATAAAAAATAGTTATCTTATTGAACAGCCAGGGCTAAAAAAAAAAAAACAGTCTAGTCTTTTTCTAACTGTCCCATTTGATGGTTATTATATCTATTTAACTCAACTGCCATTTGTCCCTCTGCCCTCGACCTCCTTGTTAACAAATCACACACCAGAAGCTTGAAGCAATGGTTAAAGAAATAAAGAGCCAGAGAATGGCTAGCTGGGTCATCCTTCTCTATAGTTAAGGCCACAAATTTGTCAAAAATTTGTCAAAAAATGTATTTGTGTGTGTCTGCAAGTTATTTTTCCTTGTTAAAATGTTCGCACTAATTATTGATATGTTCTGTATTTTAAAGACACATTTTTTGGCAAAAGAGCCGCTTTTTTCTCAGTTTCTCCTATTTGTTCTCATAATGTGGAATATTTTAATGATTAAATTTAAATGATTTTAATGATTAAAATATTTGCTTAAACTGTTTCTAAATGTTTTAATAACCTAGTTTTGTATACTGCATTTGTAGCCAATACACCAGCATTTCCTAGCATCCATTAGGTTCAGTCATTATCACGTCCTTAATGCCAAAACCTGGTGCCATCAGGTTTCATCTCACAACATGATCAGTGCAGGGATTTCTTTTTGTAGGTGTGTGTGTGTGTCTGCTTGCCGTTGTCTTTATGGAAGTTAATGAAATGTTATTTGATTGTAGGAAGCACACGTGATTCACAAATTCAAAGAAGATTTTTATGGGGACATTCTCAGTGTGGTATTGGTGGGCTACATCCGTCCAGAGACGACCTTCGCCTCGCTCGGTATGCTTTTTTCTTTTTTTAACTAACCTTGGTCCTAAACCTGCATATTCCTTCTTTTTCACATATCTATGGTCTGATTACTTTTTATTATGCTCCTTCTAATTTTTTGTTTCTGTCTGACAGAGGCTCTCATTGCTGCAATCAATAATGACATTGAGGAAGCCAAGGTGAAGCTGGATTTACCAGAACATCGCAAACTGAAAGATGACAACTTCTTCACCAGTATAGGCAGCTCATCTTCAGTCTCGCTCACCGCCACTGCATCCACATCAGACTATTATGAATGGGCACTGACAGATGGCTGTGACAGCCACACCTAACGTCAGCACTCATATTGACCCACCAGATGAACAATGAATCCTCTGACACACACACACACACACACAGGCAGTTCATAAGTACAGCCTTATTTTGAAATCTGTTACCATGGCTCCACATGAACATAATTGTAAACAGACAATCCATTGAGAGTTGCATTGTCTTTTGTCAGTGTTCCTGTTTTAAAGAACTGTTAAGTTTCCTGTATATTTTTGTTGCAGATGACCATCTATTAGATTATTTGTATATTCACACCATACTCGCTGTTTTATGTGCAAGCTTGCAAATTACAAGATTGCAAACTGACAGATAAGATAGTTTAGATGTAACAATTAAAGATCCATAAACCCAAGTTAACAAATTATCTTGCAAATGTAGAAAATTGTTGACTTCTTTTTTTTTTTGTCTTGCTGTATTTTAAACCAGAGATGAAAATGAAAAGGTTGATGTGAACAGGAACTTCTACTCGTAATGAGTTAAGACAGAAAAGTTGTACAACATGCACGTGATTCCTAGTTTCCCTCTATACATGTAGAAGCTCAGTTTTTTCATATTCTAAGAAAATTTGTCAAAGCAGATATAAAACAAGACTTCTTCATTACAATGTATTTAAGCCTGCGTGTGTGCGTGTGTGTGCGTGCGTGAGAATGGAGAAGAAACTGTCAAACATAACGCTTTAAGTCTCTACAGTCAACTGAAGCTCTGTAAAAAAAAAACAAAAGGGTTTAATTTATTAAATATTCAAATCTGCATATGAGATTTTAAGATGTCTGAAAATGGATTTCATTATTTTTAGCTGATGGACTTTTAGGGTAGTAAAAGATGTGGCTGCATTTTATGAATGCACTCAGCTCAGTTTGCTGATGACTTTGCTACAATTTTATTTTTTATACATTTTTTCACCATTTTGCTTACGAAGAAAGTGGAACTGGGTTAAATAGATGATGAATTATCAGCTTTGTCAAAAGAAGCTTTTATAACTTTTACATTTTCTCTTATGCAGATTATTCTTAAAAGGTTATATTTCCCACTGTTATGTTGCAATAATTTCCAGCAGTTTACACATGGGTCTAGGTTGCACTAGAATAAACTGAAAGATTCCCCTTTGTTTTGCATAATTTTATCAAATAAAATGTTGATTTAATACATTTGTATCTTCTTTTTCATCCCTAACTAATGTAATGCTAAATATAAAATGAATAAATGGAGAATGGACTCCAGCTCCTCCCACCATCAAAAAGCATGCATGTCAGGATGATTGGCCATTTGAAATTGTCTTTAGGAGTGAGTGTGTGTGTGACTGGTTGTCTCTGTGATGGACTGGTCAACCCCACCTTTACCCAGTGATTGCTTGGATGAAACCTACCTGTGACCTTTCATTACAATAAGTGACGGATGGATGGAGAACCTACTGAATGAGATTTCATGTGTTCAGTTTTGATTATGAAAAGTTTTAACTGTGACTTTTTAAAATCTATGTTTTAGCAATGTCTCAAGAAATATTTCCTTCCAGTGTTGCCTTATATTTTCACCAAGATCTTATGTCAATAAGGGAGTCAAACCGCTGTGCAAGCCTGGTCCGGCACAAGGCTTTGTTAATGTAGCTCAAGGCTGGACATGATGTGTCCATATATAAAAATGTCTCCTGCTTCTTGAACCATTCTTACACAGTTTGACTCTGATGAATCCCGGCATTGTCAGTTTGGAATATACCCGTACCATCAGGGAAGAAAAAAATCATTGATGGAATAACCTGGTCATTTAGTATATTCACATAGTCAACTTCTTTATACACACGATGCTGACCTGACCAGCTGCAGCAGACCCAGATCACAGCACTCCCTCCCCACAAATATATACAATGAACACTAGACATGATGGCTGCATCTCTTCATCAGGCTCTGTTCTTACCCAGATGCAGTCATCACTGTAGCAGGATTCATTTAAATCTATTAGCCCATATGTCCTTCCCCTGTTATCCATAAACGCTGTGTATTAGACCTGTTATCATTTACACAAGTTTAAAAAATCAGTTTAAATAAAGATTGTGCACTGGAATAATCACAAATAAATTAGTTAGCATAAGACATCACTAAATGCAACCTATCAGAATAAGTAAAATATGAGAGAAATTAAATGATTCAATGCTGTGATTTGAATATATTTTTATATAAAACAAGCAATAATTTTATACATGAATGAAAATTAAAAGCAGTTCCACAAAAATTATAGGCATCTATCATATATGGCTCTGACCTTCAAATGATTCTTGAAGCCATCTAGAGGCATTTTCAACTGTTCTCCTTTGATTAAATCAAATTGTAAACTCAAATAGACCAAAATAAGGCTCAATTCAACTCCCACAACCTCAAAAAGCAACTACTTCTTATACCAAAAGGGAGAATTTCCAAAGTAAATGGGAAAACTAAAAAAAAACAAACATTTTGATCTTATGAAAGAAAATGTTACAATGTCTTAAAATCCCTGTTTTAGAAAGTCTGGCTATGAAGAATAACAGAAGGAGAAACAATAAGTTTCACTATCTAAAATGTATCATCATAATTAGTGTTATTTACCATCATGCTATGACACACACAGCTTGATCTCATCATTACCACTATATGACCACAAAAGAAAATCACGAGAATTAAGAATAGTGAGCCACTGTACTTGCAATATCAAGGAAGCAATTGTAGGATGATGTGCATTGCTCAAGGACACATTAGGCATGGCTGGAAATGGTGTGGGAGAACTATGACTACTATTACTATTACTCTCCTATCTAAATCTTCTTTATAACAATTTAACAGAAAGTTGTAGAGGAAGATATTTGTCTGCTTCAAATGAAGTTAAGCGGTCACTGTCATTCAGCCATATTCATCCATCCAACACAGATCAAAATGCAGCTTTATTAACAAATAATCATCCACAAAACATTTTAGCTCAAAGAATTACAGACATTAAAAATCTACTTATGAGCAGTTTCCGAAGATTTAGAACCACCTGTATCACTATCTTATGGAGACAATACAAGCAAGCAGTGAAGTAGCAAAGTCAAAACATTAAAGCAATGCTCAAGGAAAATGTTTTGGGAAGGTAAGAGAAGTCCTTTCTCATGCAAATTCACACTTCCATAACACAGAGGTTTACTAAACCCAAACAAAGGGCTGGTCGCCATCATCCGATAACCTAGATGTGGCTAAAAGAGCCAAGTGAAGATCTACCAGAACGTTTGTAGAACCAACACCACGAATGTGAGAGCCCAATACAATACCAGTCAAAGGTTTGGCCACATTCCCATTAAATCTAATGGGAAATCCAACAATAGACTGGTAGTGTTTGCAAGTTTATTACTATAAAGTGCACAGACAGTTGGCATCGGGCCGGTGGGTGTTACTTTGGGTGTGTTTTCCACAGTTACAAATCATTGTACACACCAGTTGCACATTGCCTCCAGTGCCGGAAGTATGAGTGGAACGGGCTCAGAAGTAGCTATGAAGTTAGCCATGCATCTTGTCCTCACTGTTGTTCCATTTCCTTGCACATGTTAAATTGTATAAATAAATTATCCTAAGTTCTGTTATAGAAATTAAAATGGGAGAATTCTGTCCCATGTTTAGCCAGCAAACCACATTTATAATAAAGCTTACATTATTTAGCTCAATAAATAAATAAAATTATGATCTTTGTCAAACAGTATGCTTTAGTAAACTTTTATTTTGAAACACGTGAAAATCTGGTTATATTTCAGGTCACACTGATGGAAAGATTTAGAAAACTAAGCTCCACAATGACCTCAAAGCTCTCTTGTGATGAAGATTTTTGTTACCCGTTTTTCTGGTTCATGAAAAAAACAGCGCACAAAATGGGTTCCCACCCTTTAGTTTCAGGAAATACTCACAAAAAAGAGCTTTACAGGAACATGCCAGGAAAACAATCTGGCCCTTTAACTGTAGGATCTTTACATATATGACTGAACTTTTTGCAAACTTTTAATATAGTTAAAATCAGTGTATTCAGATAAGGAGTGTTATGACCATTAAAATAAGGTTAAAGAATTTTAAGAGTAAAGTGTTGGTTATACCCATAATTCTTGAAAAAATACATATTTCCCTACCTGCTCCAGAAATGTGATAACATTTTGAAATACTAAGCTTAAAAAATAGGACTAAATAAAACTCATGCAGGTAAATAATAGCTGTGCTTTGTTTAAACAAAAAAACAATTCAATAACATTCAAATAGCTGAAGCATGGTTTCTTTTCACTACAGCTTGTTCTTATCTGAATGAATAGCTCTCATCATCACACTCCAGCTCCATGTCATCAGTATCCAGTAGCCCATACCTAAATTTATGATACACTGTTCCATCTTTTGCCATGTACACAATGTCATCATCATCATCATTCTCTTCCTCATCATTCTCACATTCAACTATTTTGTCACTGTATTCCCCAAATGAAGAGGTGGTATATCGTGAGACATGTCCTTCACTGACATCTAGCTTCTGGTACCCTCCAGCTTTGGTTTTGGGTGTGATGCTGAGCCTCTTAGATTGAGCACTGAGGAAGATGAAGATCCCTCCACCCAAAAAAAGGATGATCAGAACACAGACTGTGACAAAGAGCTTAGCTGTGCTACTTAAATCTTCAGCTGGCACCATCATAAAATTGACATCAAGGATGCACACATCTGCAAAGAAGAAGGAAAAGACAAAAGGTTACATGAAAGTAATGCTGCATTAGAAAATATATTCTAATTCCCAGAAGCACATTGGTCAGTGTGCCTGTGCAAATCTGCCATGTTTTTTGTTGATTTATTTTGGGCTCATCAGGTTCATTTGGCATTATTTAAGCTAACTGCTCTATGGTTTCAAACTCTTTCAGCAAACAAAAACATAGATCACATTAAAATAACACAAAAGCAGAATTTATTCAGAACACGCTCATTGGTTAGTTCCTTTATGTCATTATTTTCCTGCTGAGCCTTCGGCAGCAGGAGAATCAGCTTTAGCTAGAATCGTTTCCTGTGGGACATTTCACATTTCAGCCTCTTCTAATGTCACAACTTTCAGAAAAGTACATCTAATCTTTATCCACATTATTTTCCACAAGTATAAGTGAAAATAAAGCAGGATTGTTTGAAGTAATAAATGTAACCCGAATAACTGCAATCCAATCAGAAGGCTTTTCATTTTATCAAAGCCATTGTTCTATCAATACTCATGCTTGTTTGCTTGTTTACATATGTAAATGTTTGCTATTTAGTTCTCTGTTCTTTTTGATGGTGCTCTAAATTACTGGCACTTGCTGTAGATTGCATTATAATCTTTCTGATGACTCTGTATCTGGTGATTCCCTGCCTGTCATGAGTTCATTTTCCTGCCATTTTCCAATAAATTGCTGTCTTGTCAATGGTCCCAGAGGCCGGGGATGTTTTGGAAAATTCTGTGTAATGTAACAGCAGAATAAACGTGCGTCTTTGGAAAACATATCAGTTGGATTAATAAAACCACAGGAAATTATGGTTATAAAATAATATTACACCTGTAAATAAACAAATAAGAGGCATACATCAACAGAAACGTGTGTTACAGGTACCTCGTGATGATTTACAGTTACAGCACTCCCACGGTATTGGCTTGTCATTTTGTAATGTCTGATTTCCACAGCACCTAAGACACCGGCCATCATCAGACAAGATCTGGCTTGGAACACACAATGTGCAGTCCCACTTGCTGGGACCATGACAGCCTTCACAAGACGGGTCACAAGGCTTGCAGCTTGGTTTATTATCTGAAACCTGAAGCAATTAAAAATACATGAGCTTGAATGCTCTCATTTCAAACACTTAATCTGAAGACACCTTTTGACATCCAGCAAAGAAGCCCAGACAAACTGTCGCCACACTGTCAACATGGTTTTTATTGACTTATGAGTCAACTTAAATTCACACGAACACTTCTTGTAAATCTAGTAACGGGATAAATGTGTTAACCTGTGAGTCAGCATAGAAGCCTACGAAACAGGGGTTGTTGCAGATGCCACTCATAAAATGAAAGTTGTCATAACAGGACAGACAGGCCAGAGCACCTTCACCTGGAAGGAGAGCAATATAATAAAGCTCAACATGACAACTTGTGACTGAACCAAAGTTTCCAAATGAAAATAGTAATAAGCTATGGGGCTTATCCTTACCGCTGCATGTTTTGCATGTTGAATCACACTTGTGACAGGTTTGGGCCTTCTTGGCTTTGTAGTAGCCTGCAGGGCAGTTTTTCAGGCATTGTCCCCAGGGGCTCATGAAGACGTAGTCTTCACGGCACTTCAGACAATTTTTGTTTCCACCACCTGAACACTGGGTGCAGGAAGGGTCACATCGTTCGCAAACCATAGCGGTCATGTTGCCAAAGTAACTGAAAAGAGCGGAGAGTGTCTGCTTAGTGGATATGCACCACTAGAGGGACTAGAGAGACGTTCTTTGGTTTGTTGTGTGTTTTCTAACCTCAATGGACAGATTTCAACACAGCTGCCGCCGTGCAGAAAAAATCCAGCTTTACAGGTGACACAGTCCACACTGTGATGACCTAGACAAGATTCACAGCCGAAGTGGCAGCGCTCACACACACCTTCTTTGTCCTCAGCATAGTAACCCAGAGGACACTTTTCCACACAGGTGTGGTCTGATGGACACAGACATAACGTCAAGACCTTTACAGTAAATAGGAAGTACACAGGACTGCACACTAACAACCTCACTGGAACTTATGACTCACCCAGTAAGAAGTGTGTCTTGCTGCAGCTGAGGCAGTGGTCTTCTCCTGGACCAGAGCAGCTACCGCACAACACATGACATAGCTGGCACCCCAGTTTCTGATCCATGTATGAGTCTGGCGAGCATCGACTCACACAGTGCCCGGTGGCATCTATATCCATTCCTCTGTTGGAATCACAGCTGAGGCAATCTGAGGGCCCATGACCTGAGCAGGTCAGACATGATTTGTCACACTCTGTGAAAAGAAGAAACCATTAAATATAGCTGTTTAGAAGTGACATAAAGTAGGAATTCATGTCATTTTTATTGTTAGTGTTAACCCTACCTCGGCATTCATTTGTCTTTGTATCATAGTAAGTGTTATTTGGACATGTAGGCAGACACTCTCCATTGTAGCGAACAGCTTTTGGGTTGCGACAGACGATACAGTCATCAATGTGGGGTCCATCGCAGGAAGCACAATCAGCATGACAGCGCATACACTCGTGTTGTTTGTCACTACTAAAGTATCTTTCAGGACATTCATCCACACACCTGTCGTCATGCAGGAAGAAGTACTGTGCACATTCTGAAAGACAAAACATTATACAAGACAACTGTTGGTTCATAACTAATAATATTAGCTCATCGTTATCAAGTTTTGTTAACTCCGGATGACTTAATGATGGGTGATAACATTGATTATATAATTTTATGAATTTTTAAAGTTCATGAGATTTATGTTAATTTTAAAAACTCATTCAGGTTCATTTTATTGTAAATTCTTTCTAACATACTCTAATGGCCAGGCAGAAGCCTGAGAAAGGGCAGGATGTATATATGAGGGATTTATGTATATATTTGTTTTTTGTTTTGAAGTGTAAAGTACAGATTTTAGGAAATAAATAACTAATAACAACTAAACAGTCTGTGATGTTTTTAAATGTTTTTCTTTATTTTAAGTCATTTGCATTTTTTCCAGGATGATTCTGCATTATATGACGTTATTTACCCCCTGAAGAAACACTCATACTCCATGGATGACAAGTATTTCTTTGACTCAAATGAGTTCATCAGTGTTTCTTTAGCATCGTCTGTTTACCTTTGCAATCTGGTCCCTTTAGGACTTCAGCATCATCTTAATGTGGAAATGTAAACATAAACCAGCCACATAAATAGTTGGGGAGATGATGCCTTTTTAAATTATGCATTATGATCAAGAACATATAGTGTTGCTGAACAAAAAACATGATCCAGTACATTACATGATGCATTCACTTGCATTTTAGTATTTGAGGTTTACCCAGGTAATAGGGCTGGCACACGAGAAGCCAGCCAGATTTTAGTGGGTGACTTGCCCTTTCCCACATAACCCCCCTTGGCCCTTCAATTGTATGGGGCCAGAATATATAGATTTTAATTCATTATTTAAATAGTACTGCAACCTAAACATCTGCAATCCTGATCAATTTTTTTGTTTTATCTTTTTATATTTCCCCTTTATTTTACTCAATCAGTATCTAAATTTGAAATCAAAAACTTTAAATCAGCAGCTATAATCATCTGCTCCATATTCTCCCCCCTTTCATTCACTGCTCCACTGAGCACACTTACTTTTACACAGACCATCCTCATTGCATTCTCTACACTGATCTGGGCACTGACGGCATTCTGTGTTGTTTGCATAGAAGCCTTCTGGACAGTGGGGCACACAGGAGCGGTTCAGCAACAAAAACAATTGCTTCTCACAGCTCAAACAGTAGGAGGGGCTCTCCTTGCAGGATACACACTCTGGAGCACATGGGTAGCATTGATCGTTTTGAGGAAACCCCCTTTAAATAAAAAGAAAAGGAGGCATCAGTTGCTGCTGCATATTTACGTGTAAATTAAGCAGTAAGACGGCCAAAGCACCTCTGACATTCCAGCACACAGTCTCCATGCTGCAGATAAAGTCCTGACCGACACCTCTGGCAGATCTTAGCATCTTTGCATGTGACACACCCATCCAAGCACTCCTCACACTTCCCGGATGCCATATTACCAAATGTCCCAGGTGGACAGCGAGATGAACAAGCCTGACGAGCTGTCAAAAAGGTTCCTGAAGAGAAAAAGACTAATCTAATCACATCACTGTTACAAAGAAGATGTTAGCAGTCAACATCATGATGTGCCACAAAGCTTGTTAGGACATGCAATTTCAGTAGATGTTAACTCTCATCGTCCTCGGTTGCACCGCCATCTTCTGAAAATATGGGACTTTGATGGAATCTGTTCCTGAACATTATGACAGGATGAAACACTTCATTGTTTTCAACACAGCACATACGGTAAGTGTACCTGCGTGGCAACTTGTGCAGTTGTCCTTCCCTGCGTCAAAGCATGTCTCACAGGTTGAGTGGCACAGCTCACACTCACCCTTGCCTGATGGGAAAAATAAAGGATTAAGCAGGAAAATAGATGAAAAGACAGAAAGAGGTTAATATATCACAGAAAAAGCATGTGATAACAAGAAAGTAGATTTAATATTGTCTTCTTATTGTAGCTGCATTTTACCTGTTGAGTGCATAAATTGACACCAAGATTTTAACTTTCATTTTAAAGATTAGGATTAGTTTTTAATATTAAAAGACTGATTTCTTTGCTTAGATTAGAAATTAAATGTGTTTCATGCCCAGAAAAGGCATTCACTACAGAGATGTAATAAGCATATGTCATACTGTTCATGAAGTGTTTGTCAGAACAATGGGAGAGCTGTCTGCTTGCAAGGCACTGCCCGTTCCTCAGTGTGAATCCATCCTCGCAGGTGTCACAGTCATCATATTGTGGTCCTCCACAGGTGCGACAGTTGCGGTGACATGGCTCACACTCCCGGCTCATTTTGGCCACATAGAAACCATCCTCACAATGATTTACACACTCTCCGTCTGGACACAGAAATGTAACACATCTTTTTTTTTTTTAACAAAACAAAAGAATGTTCTTCTTGTTCTTGGAGCCAATAAATTAAGATATTTATTTTTATACACTGAATACATTTTTTAAAAACTACTATCTAAGGCAGAACAGATGGCAAAACTCTTCTTTCTTGTATGGTTACAAGCACCATCCTGTCAAAAACACCTACAGGATTTTGTATCCCATATTGCTTCAATGAGAATATACTATCTGATATTTTTGCCCCATTTTGAATATGAAGATATAAACAATTAAATTTTACCATTTACATAGAATCCGTCAACACACCAGTAGCACTGGGACTGGTCACAGATTGCACAATTTTTGTTTTCACATGGAGCACATGTCATGGTGTCCTTCCTGTGGTAGGTACTATCTGGACAGTACTGATGGCAGTCAGTGCCCAACCTAGAGGACAGACAGAATAACATCAATATGAAGACTTGCTGTACGGTGTGACAGACATTGCCGTGATCTAAGGACACTTACTGATAATAGTCAGCTTCACATTTCAGGCAGACAGTTTTCTGGTCCTGAACTGTTGAATCGTCTGTGTCAAAAATAAAAATTAAACAATTACATGTTGAACACCAGCAGGAGGCACTCTAACAACACACAGGAAATTTCCTCAGTTTTCTGTGAAACATCAGATGAATGAAATTTAGCAGGAACTAGAATAATCAAACTAAGTGGTTTTTCATCACCCCTAAAAGAAATTGAAAGTCATAATGATGGTCATTAAGGGCCATTTTTGTTTATATCTGCAAGGGGGAAAAACAAGTGAGCGCTTGATTGAACAATTTTCTGTTGCGTTTATTTCTTTATTATAGCTCAAACATCATAATGAGTATAAAAAAGCAATTCAGCTGAGTGTGTTTGTGACTGTTTTTATTTACACACAGTAGGAAGAAACTAATTTTTCTTCAAACTAATTCATTTGTCTTTTCAGTCAAAACCATCCAAGTGGTAACTTAGACAGAGCCAGGCTGTCATCCCTTTATCCAACAATGTCAAAACATCTCCAAAGACAGAGAGCGAGCAGGGAGGGAAGAGGAAAAGGAAAGGGAAAGGAAAATTAAGAATCAGACAGGAGGTAAAGGATGGCTTTAAAAGACGCCTCTGCAGATTTTCCCTTGGGACATTTATCCTCTCCAGAAAAACCTCCATCACAGCCCATTCCTTATGCTTTCTGCTTCCAGCACCCACAACTTAACACTGCACTGGTTTGTGCTTCAGTGCAGTAGACAAGCCGCTACCTGTAAAAGCAATTACTCACACAGAGAGAAACTGGGAGAAAGAAAAGGTGGGGGGGATAGAGGCATCGGAAAAGAGAGCGCTAAGAGGAGCCGGAAATCATACCTCCAGGCTGTGTACATGTTAGAAAATAGTGCCCGCATAAATATTAACTGTGCAAGCTGGAGGAGGTTAGATTTCACACACATCCTGGAGTGTTCACTTGTGGAATGTGGAAGCACTTGTATATGTGCAATCCCAAGCAAAACATCCCATCAGTATATCCAGAATCCGCAAATATGTACACAATCTAGCTTAAAGGTACCCAATCCCATTCAAAGCAAAGTCGAACATGGAGGTTTGATGAGTGGAGTCAGTAGTAAAAATCCTTATTGTGGCTTATCAAGAAACCTTCATGGAATTATGTTACCAATAAGGGAGGTTTAAAGAAATTAAATTAAATTCCCAATTAAAGAAGCTATGCTTGTGCTGCTTTTGTCAATACCTGCAGCACAGAGAGATTAGCATTAGATGCTATTTAAAACATGTAAGCAAATCAAATGCATGCACAATGTATACATTTGAACAGCATCACCAATGATGTAAAATTATGTAACTTTTTTCTAAAGAGGGAGTATTTGTTAGAGGTGATGGACTAAAGAAAAAAAAACATCAAGTGTCTGTGAGGTGATAGGCATTCACAACAGCTTTTTAAGACATTCATCCTTTAAGTCTGTGGTACTCTGTTAGAGGGCTGAGCACCATTCTTACAAAAGTTATTACTTCAGCGTGTGTTTTAATCAAGATAAAGTGTTTGTTTCACACATTAGACCAAAATCACCCACAGGTACAAAGCTGGGTTTAAACTCAGTCAGCTTTGCAACCACAGAATGTGATTCGCACTTTTTCCACTCATCTAACCATAGAGGTATCCTGCAGATGATTGTTCTGTTTTGCTGGAGATAATTTAAAACAGGACAAAATGTTTAATCACAGAACAAACTCTTATAATACATCACCTTCATACTTACAGCATTTTTTTATTGGGAAATAATGAACTTAAATGATAACAAGATGCTCCCAACAGAGACTCTGTTATGGTCACATGTACAAAGCAAGACAAGACCAGGATTAGATCTTTAATACCATATAAAGAAACATCATGTTGTGGATTCACCAGCTTGAGAAGCTCTAATCTTTAGGGAACACAATACATGTAGTTCAATGCTTTTCCCGGTGTTACACACAAGAACATGATTAATCCAGTTATGGAATATTTCCCAACCAGCAGCTGATAAAGATGTATAGGAAGGATTAAAGACTGAGCAACTGCTGATGAGTTAAAAGAAGGGCTGAAATTAATTTGATTGAGATGATAGGACCTGCAAGAAGCTGTAGCATTTTATCGCAGATTGTCAGGCTGGGAAATGTACTGATAAGATCTCACACAACAGCTTCTGACAAACTTACCAAACAGGCAATTTAACAACTTTTCTCAACCATAAAAAATTGATTGCAGTGATTTCAGAGCGTGTCTGTAGTTGCTTTTATCCATTGCCTTTGGAACAAAATAGCCTGATCGGTTATTTAGTGGTCTTTGTCTTAATCCTAAAATATATCATGCCCTAATTCAGTTTAAGACCTTCACCTATATCCTAAACACACCCAGAAAGTACAGTTTAAATAAACCAAAACAACTTAAAATCTGTCACATTTTACCAGACATAAGCCTACAACCACATGATGAAACCTGGCACGCAGACACCCACTGTTTCCTCCTCATTTTAGCCCGAGGCATCGCATCTGAGTGCTTATCATCTTAAATCTCTCATCTGCTGACTGACTTGTTTAGTGTGCAGAATTGTGGCTGGGTGACAGGAAGGCTGGGCTCTGCAAGGCTGAAGAAAGATCTTTCAAGCAGAAGGCTTAATGACATAATAACAGTCCGTCTCCACCTCAGACTAGCTCGTTTCTCAATAACAACTTTCATTGGTATGTGATAATCATGTCTGAGATGAGGAAGTCTTTCGTCTTCATGGGAATTACTGAGAACTGACAAGGTGAGTTGTAAGAGACATGGAATCAGATTTACTGTAAAAGGAAGCTTGTGCTGTGCAGTTTTACTTAATTTTTATATCTGAGAGAATATGGCAGAAAATCTCATTTTTCCTATGTTTGGATGAAAAAAGCTTAGGAGGAAGAAACTAGCTACCTACCAAGTTCACATTTCTTGCAGCCTTGAACACATGGGATACAGTCGTCATTCTCCACATCTGAATTCTCACCTGATGAGAAATAAAAAATCCTTCATGAGTGATGAAGGCAGGAAAAAAAATCTAAATGTGAGTCCTGGAGTAAATGTTAATCGCTTGATGTTCATTATAGTATCTGTTAAACACGTTGACTCAACTTGTATTTGAAACAATGCATCCAAAGAAAAGCTTAGGATGAGAAAAAGAGCTTTACTAAAAGAAAAAGCTGGAGCAACATGTTATCACTTAGGTTCATTAGCAACAGATTGGTAACATGATGGGTGTAAAAAGAGCACCTCTGAGAGGCAGAGTCTCTCAGAAAAAGGGATAACAGATGTTCAGCAACCTGTGAAACTATCAGCAAATTATGGATCAATGTTTAAATAATATTCCTGTAAAATATTTCACCATCTACAATACACAACATTAAACGATTCAGAGAATTTAGAGACATCTTTCTTCATGGATTTAGCTGAATATTAATATTTCCAAGTAAAATGGGAAACATTATTTTTGGGATGATAAATCATCTGAACTATAGAGTAGAGAAAGCTTCCAGCTTGCCATCAGTATTTAGTTCTACAACCTGCATCTTATCTCATCATCTGCAAGGTTTGAAATTGCATTCTTCTCAATGAGCTGACAATGTGTACATATATAAAGTACTGTAAATGCTAAATCAATGTGGTTTTAAAGCAATACATGCTGCTATTCAGTTGGCCTTTAGTTTTTTAAGAAACCTCTTGCATACTTCAGCAAGACTTTGCTAAACACATTTAATTTACAACATGACGACCTTCTGCCAGACATTCACCAGCTAAAAATCTTTAGTACATCACTAAAATACAGTAAAGAAAATCCAGAGTTTCTTATAGCAGACAGATATAGAACAACCTTCCTCTCCTAAATGTCCAGAACTTGTTTCCATTGACATTTACAGACTTCTGATAAAAGACGATGGGAGGCTGGGAATCGATAAAAATCCAAAGGAGCAATGCTGCCATCATTTTTAAAAGCAGCGTAAGTTAAATTCATCCCCACAGATTCACAGCTTTCTGTTGGATGTTGAGAAAAGTTGCTGGCTTGAGATGACCAAATCAAACTTGGTTTTATCCCCCAATCTAAATCCTTTTTATTTCCTTTAATGCAAACTGTTAAAACATTAAACTCAATAAAGACATTTCATCTCTAAATCCATCTTTGGCTCATATTTCTGAGATCAAGAGCAATGTGCTCATTGTTTACAGTGTTTCTGAAGGCAAATATAAAACACTGAGAACTCCATTCATATAACACTGTATATCCTGTTTGTCAGTGGTTAAAACAAATGAAGCTGACCTGAGGGAAGGACATAGTGGATTGTTTGTGACTGATCACCTCAATGTAAGCATCATATTTTTTATTTTAGAAGACAGCAGGTTCAAATAAAAAAAAAAAAGATTGGAAAGATTAAAAAAAAAAAAACTTTTTATGTTAAAGACTTGACAATTTAGGATCAGTAACATTTTGGACTGACAGAGTATTGCACTGGTTGAAGAATAAAACTAACACATAGGAACAAAGTGTTAATATTAATGAGTATTTGTCCTCATGGCTTGATGTCGTACATTAATATTACTGTTTCTGTGACATTTTCTGAGTTAGACAGCTGCATCATCAATAAATGACCATGTGACATGTGCCGCAATCCGTACCCCTGCTGCACTCCAGTGGGAAGCAGCGGCCATTCCTGAGTTTATGCCCTGGCCGGCAGTGGAGACATTGATCAGCAGCAGCACACATGATGCATTCTTCAGGGCAGGGTTCACACTGCATCCTTGCAGAGTGGAAGAACCCCTCAGGACACACTTCTCGGCACTGACTCTGAAAGAGGTATCTGGTCACACCAAACCTATCTGAGTGGGAAAACAAATTAGAAAAGGGAGCTTTGAAGTGAGGAAGAATGAGTGATGATGCACAACACAGGTATGCAGGCAGAAAGACACTCAAACACGACGCTTGAAACTAAATAGATTTTAGGAAGCCTCTACTGGGGGTTAATGGCAGGAATTACTGGAATCTGACATTTCTGAGTCTTTTGATAATTTTATTAATAAGGAAAACACATTTTTTCTTTCTTTGATCTGGTTTATGGTTTCAGTTGGTATAATAAAAAGGATTTTTTTAAACTGCATTAACCAAATTAAAGCAGTATTTTTTGTTGACAAAGTTGCTTAAATTACAAAAACGTTTCCAATGAGGAAATTAACTGATAGAGGATTTGGCTTTAACTGAGACGTGTCTTTCCCAAATTAAATATTTAATTACCGCTATGTTAACTTTTTCCTGCTTAATTTCACAGTTGGGGGTTTAGTTTCTGATTAGATTCAGACTTCCATGTGTATTTTGTTTCCAGATGTTAAACAAAAAGGTCTACATTAATCTGTGTGACTTTAATTTCATACCTGCCTGAATCCGACTGCCAGTGTTTTGACGCATTGTCTTTTTGATTTACCGTCTCTTTTATTGTTGTTTTGTCTCTTTTCATTCCCTGTCATGCTTTTTACCTTTTTCTCTTTGAGTGAGAGCAAAGCCTTGTTATCAAAGGTTAAAATTACCAACTGGAAGCTCAGTATGTAGCAGTACCTTATGTGTTTGCTTGTGTGAGAGAGACAGAGAAAGATAAGAGAGGTTGTTTTGAGAGAGAAATGACACGGTGAGAGACAGATAGAAGGTCTGTTCATGTTATTATTGTTATGTCTCATTGAGCTTCAGACAGAGCTGCAATTAAATGGAACCACATTTGCAAACATAGTTTTGACAAACCTTTCAACTAATTGAAAGTGTGTGTGTGTGTGTGTGTGTGTGTGTGTGTGTGTGTGTGTGTGTGTGTGTGTGTGTGTGTGTGTGTGTGTG
>JBAMIG010000012.1:11776153-11796800 GCA_037177335.1 Kiunga ballochi
TAGTATTAACTTGGGACTTGACTCGGGACTTGCCAGTCGTGACTTGGGACTTACTTGTGACTTGCTACACAATGACTCTGTCCCATCTCTGCTATATACAGTATAATGTCCCATAGAATCCTTCATGTTCTTCATTTACTGCACAAGCCTCTCTTTAACAAATATCATTACTATATAGTAATGGATAAAATTAACACAAGAAAGCCATATCTTAGGTTTTTGCATTTATAAGCATCGTACTGTTACTTAATTTCTCCCCTTTAACCTCCCTGTGACTTGCCTTGATGCTTGAGCCACTTCGTAATGGTTCTACTGGCACAAGCTTAGAGGCTATGGGACATATATAGATATGCTACATTGTAGCATGTCCCCATGGGGTCTGATGTGTTTTATTAGAGTATTAAAAATAAGTTACTCACATTGATGATAGAACCTCCAAAAACCCCTAGAAGCGCAGTAACCATAGTATCTGCTCACATGGCTGCTAATTACTATTCAGCATCACCAACATGACTTTTGTTACATCAAAAATTATTTTTAAAATATCTGACTTTGCAGTATTTATCATCTAACATGTTGATATCTCTCTTCATGCATCAACTGCTGTATGAAATGTAGATGGTGAAAAATGTAGTTTTTTTAAAAGTCCTACATTTACTCACTAAATCTCATAAAATGCTCATAACGAGAACTGAAGAGACAAGATAAACCATGTACAGATTAAACATTTTAATAAGAACATTTAAGTAAAAAAAAAAAAGATTTTCAAAACTAGAACTTTGAGTAACATTAATAATGCATTGTCACAGATATGCCACAAATACACAATAAAAACACCTTTTATACGAACGGTGTATGTGTGTGTGTCCAGTACAACACACAAATGCGAGTCATCTTGAACAATGACCAAGATTAAGTTTTTGTTAACCAAACAGGGGATTCATCAATCTTTATTTAAAATAATCAAGAAACAAACAGTTGACGATACAACAATTCACCTAATACTGTAAATGCTTAAGCTGCAGGCATGAGAACCCACCACAAAATATCATTCTTACATGTTTTTTTCCTTTTGTTGTTTCAGGACAGCACCTCTGAAAGAAAGTCTAAGCTTCACCAGATAAAGCCCAGAGACCGACAAGAACAGGCATTGAATATCTTTTGACGTCTTTGTTTAAAGACAACCCTTCAAATTTGTGCAGTTCAGAAACTATGTAAATCAGAGAAGAAAACAAAGACCGTGTTCATTCTTCATTTTTCTTGAGTTTACTGACAACATTTTATAGCTAAATGGTTTTTTTTTTCTAAATTTGAACCAAAATCCTATCGTAGCCCTGATGTACGCCTGCCTCGTCTGTCTGTCAGTGACCTTTAGCTGCAGATGAAACACAAAACAATATTTTCTCTGTATTGTCGACATTTTTTCCAATTCGTTAAAGACGTAATTTAGTTTATGTCGATTGTAATCATGGAACACAGCGCGCAGAAACTTCTAAAACTATCTCATTTGAGAACAGTAACATGTAGGGATGCACCGATACAGATTAAAATATTACTGGACAAAGTTCCCTTCTGCAGGGTTACACATGGCGGGAGGGAAAAATCAAACAGACATATAAAAGAAGCTCAGATCCCTGTAACACATCTGACTTATATTTCAGTTTCTTCATCCAACAAAGTAAAAAGACGTTTTAAACTGTTAAGTCACTGTAATAGATGGTGTCAATACTCAGGTTTGGGCCAAAGTTTTATATGAAGAATCTTCACCACATGTGAAAGTTGACATCGGTACATCCCTCGTACCACAAATTCATTATCACTCACTGCAGCTTCACTCCCTGCAGAAAGCACTGGAAGGAATGATTATCGACTTGTCCTGCAGTACCTCTTGAATGAATCAATGCTGTCTGGGCTTACATCAAGAATTAATGACATTCTCCTAGACACACCGAGAAAGACAAACACTCACTATTCAGAGGACAAGTTGTTTTAAGCAGAAATGAGGTGATCCTGGTCAGTAATGTGCATTTGTCTTAGCAAACGTTGACTATATTGTCTGCAGCTGTAAGTGGTGAAAGATTTATGTCTGTGTTTGTTTGTGACTGCATGTGCGTGGTATATCTGTGCTATATCTGTATTTGTATTATATCATATATATAAGTGTGAATTTGTCTTCTTTCCTCCAAACAGCCAACATCAGCCCAGACACACATTATTTTCACATTACTGAGTGAGCTTTTCCCTTTGAAGTATATTTACAGGCAGAAAATGTGGCCTTTTCTACTGTATATTCACTTTCCATCTGTTTATTGTTAACACTGGAAAGACAGGAGGAAAAGGAGCCAAAATAAAAATGCACACAGACATATTGTGAGAGTCACAGGCTGAGTGGCTCCTGCTTTTAGCCTTGCTTCATACACTGGCAACACAAAAGAAGGTTCAATTATTTTGGCATCAATGCTTTGGTCACAAAATACCGACACATTTATTCTTTTGTTTGTTTTCACGTTTGTTTTCATTTGCTCATTTGTTCTTGAAGTAAGTCCCAGTCATTTTACACCCTGACCACGTGTGTGTCCCAGTACAGAAAAGGTAGGTTTGTTGTAGTCCTGTCATCGTACCTCCGATGCAGTCCTTTTAAGAGGCACAGATTCTCTTATAAATTATGTGACTGTGAATGTGCAGGCAGGAGGTTTAAGAAGGAGGGGTGCCCCCACACCCCCCCCGGCCCCCTCCCAGCACTCCCTTTTCGCCCAATGACTACATCCCGTCACCCCTTTTGTGAGCACGTTCTGCAGCACAGTTGCTGCAGGACTCTCCTCTGGCAAAGATTGTTCTTTTTAACAAGCACGCAGAAACTGCCTTCTGCCCAAGATTCTTCATTTGCTTTCCACAGAGCAAGAAGAAGACAGTTTGGAAGCAGAGGAGAAGTCAAACATCCACACACAAACACACACACAAGGAGGAACCAATGGCAATATTTGAATGACAGGCAAAACCGCATGATTGTTCAGGAGAGGGTTCAGGTGATAGGAAGAGTTTTTTCATCCAATCACAGGTGATGTTCATCGAGGTGGAAAATAATTGCAGTCCAGCGAAGTGATTGAATCCGTGTCAGAAAACAAGAGAAAAAAAAACAGAGAAAAAGTCACACAGTTAGTAAAATAAAGATTTTTTAAGTTCACAACTTGGTTTCATTTAGCATAAAAGGAAAAACAAACAAACAAAACTTTACAGTGGACTACCAGTCTGGCCAGAACACAAGTAGTAAGTACTTTTGATAAATTAAACAACTTGACTGGCAAACATAATACCTCATGTCGAGTAAAGCAGGACACAGACTGATGGTGCACTTTAAGCATTATGAATAGAAAAGTCACACAATAAAGAAATTCCTCTCCTCAGTGCTTCATTTCATCTCATTAACAGGAATTCATATCAACTAAAGCTTTTTGCAAAAGCAGAAATTAAAGCAAGCATGCATAACTTCTGAAAAAAAAGAAGATCCCACAAAGCACATGCAACAGCAAAGAAAGCAAATAACTACATGAAAAGATAAATCAGAACATTTTGTCAAGAGAATTAAGAGACTTGAAGAAAGACTAGATGTTATCAAGAGGCGTTTGAGCCAGTGTGAAGTGTCTGAAGAGTGGGAACACATCAGGGAAATGATGTCAATGTTAGAATGAAAGGATGGGAATGTGAGTGTGTTTTCTCAGGAAGGTTTAACATGTTAGTAATATGCAGAGCATAAGTAAGAACTACACTGTAAATAAGGAGCATAAAGGCAAAAAAGCAAAGACAGGGGAGGCCTGCTCTAAAGCAGATTAATTCAAAGTATTATTGCAAAGCAGGAAATACATTATTTAAAAAGAAGCCAACCAGTAAATGTTCAGCTTTGCTTATTAAAACTTCCTTTTGCATTTAGTTTTCCAGTATTTAATTTTCCTGGAATGGTAAAAAGGTCTGAGAGGGTGAGCTCACTCTTTTTTAAATAGCTTCAATTATTCTGATAATTCTCTGCTTTTTTCATGCATAATCTTAGCAAAAAAATTATTTTTAAAACAACTTTAGGTTCTTCAAATTAATTAGTAAATCCTATTGAAACTTCAGTGCAGACAACACATCACCAGTACTTTTGTTGGTGAATGACAGAAATTTAAAGCACACATTGATAAATAAATAAACAGTAATAAATAAAAAAGCAGACAACTCACCATCTTTGCAGATGGTGCTGGCCACACAGGCTCCTGCCTCCAGATTGTGACCATTAATGCATATACTGCAGTTTCTACTTCCAGGTCCCACACACTCCAAGCAGCTATGGTCACATCTGTCAAAGGTTGGATAAAAGAATTTGATGAGGTGTTGGTCTAATGTGTAAAACTGCATAATCAATGGAGTAACCTAATTTATTCTATTTACATCTAAATGACAAAACTGCTAACAGAACAGCCTTTTAAAAAGAGAAACACTTTTATACAATATTTGGTGCAGTGTTTAATCTCTGTCACAGCTAAGGTCATGGAAACCAGTTAAAAACATTCATGAAAATTGATTTAACATTTCTGACACAAGGAGAAGTTGATGGATATTAACATGAGTCTAACTGGATTTACACTTGCGCAGCGGTTTGTGGAGGCTTGACCTCTTCCTGCTATGACATGCATCCTGCTACGCAACATGGTTAGATGGAAGTACTCTCTTTTGACTGGTCCGTTAGTGATTATGTGTTTCCGGATTTCTGGATCCTCTAGTTGAATTTGTGCAGTAAAGTCATTTTTAAAAACAAGAAAAAAGTAAATAAATATGAACAACATGGTTTAACTTGCTAAAAAATTCTACTAACACAGTCAAGAGTTCATGCTTAAAACAAGCCCTCAAAGCAGCAAGAAATGTACAGAGCTGTAAAGATGGAAATACAATTCTTCTTTGTTTTCATTCCCCCTCTCATTGTCCAAAACTAAAATAACAGCTAAAAATTAAAAGATTAATATGTATATAAGATTAATGGGGATTAGGAAGATGTCTTATTGAGGTTTCCCTAAACACTATACTTGATCTTTTTCATGCTCTTGCAAAAAACTACATCTGAAACACAGAGTGTAGATCACAACAGCAACATTCTTCCATCCGAGCAAAATATCCTACCTGACAACAATGTGGATCCTTAAGAAAATGCAAATAAAGCTAACCGCTAAAGACAAAGAACCAACCGTTATTGTATGGATGAGGAGGACTTTACGGACAGGAAAAGCCCTGTGTACTTTCACGGCAGCTTTTCTGCGCCGAGGTGCCTCAGGGGACTTCTTTGGGACTCTTTTCATTTTTAAATTTTTATTTATAATTTATCTTTAATGTTAAATCATGCCACCATTGCAATGTGCACCAATGACTCCAAAATGTATGCATCGCCACATACACCTGCTGAATCAACTGGGTTTTAAATGCAGACTCAGGTTGAGGAGAAAATTAGGTCAGAATGAAGAAAAAACTAAATATATTGCTTTAGGCTCCAAAAATGTGTTGAGGGAAGATCCTAAGCTATATTTACTATAGGTTATGTAGCAATAGAACAAGTAACAGAGATGAATCTATTGGGGGTTATTGTGGATCTTCTAATGTCATGAAATAGTCAAGTTGGCAAGGTAATACAGAAAATGGGAAGAGGTATGGCTATGATTAAGCATAGTAAGAATTTTATGCATAGTCATTTAATTAAATTAGTTATAAAAGTCATACATACATTATTGTGCTGTAATTTGGTTCAGTACAATAAAATGGAACCTCGATGGGCTGCAAGTGGGTCTGAATAAAGCTGCAGGATTGTTCTTTTAATCTCCATTTCAGACCAGTGTAATGCATCATTGTTTGTCATGGTTAGTTGAAGAGAGTCGGGTGAAATGTTCATTGATACATTAAATTAAAAAAGTAGTTGTAACTTTATTTTTTTCAGATATACTCAATCATTTTACAAGACAGATGTCTGCAGGTTGTTTATTGTTGCCTAATGAACTAATGTAAAGCAGAAGACAATAAATTACAGAGCAATGGTGACTTTTTGATTGTAGAAATTTTGGTTAGCTTTAAAAAGAAGCTAAAGTTATTATTATTTGTTTGTCAGGAAAAATACTGTTGAGATATTTGTTGATTTATCGTTTTATCGGGTGTGAGTCATCCCAGAGACCACAAAAAGACAAATGTTATGAGATTGCGGCAGGCCAAGAATGAGTGAATCATTTGTCACATCGACAGCTTATGTCTGGATAAATATGAGACAAATGATGTGTGGGTCCAATGGACCACTTTGAACTGCAATAGAGAAGTAAGTGTTCCCATCTAGTTTCAAGGCTGCTTTTGATAGGTTGCACTTGATCTGCTTTAGAGTCAGGAATTTCTCCTCAAACAGATGTTATATGAACCTTTCTCTCACTAATTTGAAGTCAAAGAAATATGTAAAGAAGATGCCTTATTATTAAAAGAAAATAGTTCGCTTCAGTACACATTGAAATTGTAACCAGAAAATCTGCCAATTTCAGTAAACAGGTATGGTAAGAAGAGTAGCACAGGGATATGAAATGAGGAGCAATGAGCATTTAATGTCAGCTTGTGTTTGATGTGTTCTCTCTGAAAAGCAGAAGTAGACAGGTCATTGTGGAGTCATACTGTAATACTTTCAATTCAGAGAACAGCATTGGATGTGCACATCTGTAAATTAATGGCTTTTGGATCTTTGCTTATTAGTAATAAAATGGTTGGTAGTTCAGAGATGAAGTTTTATCCATTATGTGAAACCAGAACTAAAGCCAAATTTCAAACAGCAGCTTTAGTAACAGGCTTTTGTCACTGTCCTGATCCAGTGAAAGACATAAGACTCATGCTTGTAACACATGTAAATGTGTTCTCACACACAATTGCTCTTATTCTTCTATGCGTCTTTTATCTTGCCACAGTTAAGTCATTTCATCCACTAGTGTGCAGTGTTGAGTTTGAAGTTCACTTATGCTATTTGACAGCAGATGGTAGCAGGAATTTATCACTTACAGCTGTCCAAAACACCAAAAGTGGTGGAGGAATAAAGGAGAGAGGCTTTTTTATTGTTTATAACAGTTTCTGTCTTTTATGGTACTTTTTATTTGGCAGTTTCTGCATCATCTTTTTCCTGTGGCTTTTCTTCTTCTCTGGTTTGTTCTTTTTGCCGGTTGCATGTGGGCTGTTCAACTCAGTACTGCCCACATTATTTCCGGTCGTCAAGTTATTGAAAGCTAAGCTCCTAAAAAACAGATCAAATTATGCACGTAACAGACTCAGAAAACTGACCAGACCGTTTGCCCATCTGTGTATCCGCCTTCTGAGTAAAGTATAAATGTGTCTTAAGCATTCCTTCCCTGTGCTCTGCGGCTTTTCAATACCTCTCAGAGGAAACAACAAAATAAACACAAAGCCTGGAAATACTCGCCATCAATGCCATTTTCACTGCAGACTCCGTTTTGCCATCTCACATTATCTAAACTTTTATGCAGTGAACTTACATGCGCTTAATTTGAAGTTGTTTTATTAGTGGACTACTTGAAGGCTTTTAAACCCTGCACGCCTCTTTGTCCTACTTTTACAAAGTTGCTATTTCTCTTGGAGAATAATAAAGTATCCATTTATCCAGCTATCTGTGTCTGGGGAGGTGTATACAATATTGAGTAACTCATACATGTTTTAGAAAAAGGAGATTGCCAAATTTGAATAAATCCTGTCTGGTCCTTGCAAATGATAGAAAGTAGGCATTATACTAACTTATGGGCTAACATTTTGGGTAGAATTGTATCTCTTTGTCTTTCTTCAGTGTAAGAGTTACAGATGCCTCATATAATGAAGAGGAAAGCTTGTCTGTTGAAGGAATCCAGTATAGCAGTATGTAAGTGAGGTATAAGCAAGACTTCAAAGAACTTTAAAAACCATAAAAAGAGATTTTAGCTTCTAAGATGACAGCATCAAACACATTTTTTTAAATTTTGGTTCATGCATGTAAAGTGAGACCATCAAAGAATAGTTTCATAGTTTAATTATTATCAGGAAATTTAGACGTATAGGGAGATATAAAGTAATTCCTGGATGCATAATTTATTTTCCCTTATCAAGCTGTTACCCTTAATGGAGTTAATCTCAGTTTTGACTGCCTTAAACTAAAACCTTTTAAACTGATTAGATAACTTTCTAATCTTCTCTCCATGCACAAGCAGTTCTTTTGCTTTTTAAATGTTGTCATTACACGAGCTTAGAGAAGGTCAAAATGCATTTTTAGTAGAGGCATATAAGTGGTCTAATTCTTTAATTTTTGTAATAACTCTTAATATTTCTTTAGAACTTTCTGCTTCATGTTGTAAGAAATTAATTGGTCTCATATACAAGCCTCTATGGTCTCCCAAGTTAACAAACCAACAAGCTTAAATCAAATCGCCAGGTCCGATCCAACTCGGGTAAGTCAGGCTTAGAGAAAGTAAAAGTAACAAAGTGGAGTATGTTCTGAAATAACAATCCTCCCATATTCACAGGAGAAAAAAGATGCAGCCAACTGACTGTCAAGTTAAAAAAAGAGGGTAATTAGCTAAACGAGTGAAGTGCCTGCAAAGAGAATGAGTATTCTTTCATATTTGGATAAAAATGTTGCCAGATTGCCAAGATACCCATTTGTCAGAAACACACTGGACAACTGAAGCAGATTTAAGGGAACCTCAGGAGAAAAAGGATCCAGCCAGCAGATAAAGTCATCCCGTAAATAAGTGAGTTGAACTCAGTTCAGGCAGCTGAGAGAAAATTATGATTTAAAAAAATTTGTCATATAGCTTGAGCAATAGCACCTTGGTATTTATTTGCTTTCTGCAACAACAACAAAACAACAATGCTTTTCTCATAGGATTTCCTGAGGTGGGAATGCTGTGCTACATTGACAAGACTCAAGATCACCCTCTCGCCTTGGCTATGAAAAATGGAAGTGCTGTCCTGTCCACCTTGCTGTGTGGTTTATTTATTGAATTCATAATTCTGTGGACTACTCACTAGTATTGGTAATGGAAAAGGTGGTTGAAGTCACTAGCTTATGTTGTAGCTGCATCTAACTTTTACCAAAAGACAAAGTAATTTCCATAATCAAGAGCAAATGGAGAAACATTTATGTCAGAATTAAGCAACAGCTCCATTACTTCAACAAAAAGAAGGCAAAGAAGAAAGCATTAGAAGACTCAGATGGATATAGAACATATAAAGACATCATTATAATAATGATGAAGAAAATAATTTTACATAACAAGAGCAAGGAGCCTCACAAATGGTGCAAACAATTTAAGAGTAAACACTGCCGGTCGCTTTTTAGCATAGGTGGAACTATAAAAAAACAGATGACTCCAAGGAGCAATGTTTTATCACACTGAGAAGAATCAATATGCAACTGAACACCTGTTATTGACCCAGAGGGCTTTATGCAGGTAAGCTCGCCATAAAGAATCAAACCATTTATCTTATAGAGATGGACAGCACAAGCTTTATGGTGGATGAGTCGGGCTGGATGGGCTTCAATAAATTTCTACGCCTCCTCCACCAAGTTCAGACACTTTCTCTCTCCCACTGGAAAGGATCATGCAGAGTCTTACTGCGAAAAAAAGTGAGGGTCTGACTCCTCAATTGTAAAGCTCCCCCCATCACCTCCCTGTATCCTGCTCTTTGAACTGAATCCTCAGGACTGTAATACTTCTCCACTCAGATCGGCTGGTTGTGGAACACTGGCTGCCACTGAGAAGGTTCTTATATGCAAAATGGTCAATAACTCAAAAAGTAATGAACACAATCACTAACAACACATAAATAAAATGATTACTTCAGAGACAAAGGTTCACAGCCAAACTAAGATGTGGTCATTTTGTCAGCCTGACTGCAACATCCTTAATGAAAATGAGGATGTTCACCCAATTATGTGTTGCTATCAATGTTGTGCCAAGTCAGTCATTCCATGTTGGACGAATAGTGATTAAACAATTTTCCAAGCTTTTGTTTTCTGACCAGTGTAAAGAGGATTTTACAGTGGTGCCAATAGGCTCATCTGGATTTAATATGGAGAGAAAAGAGATTTACCTTGCCAAAGACAACGTAAATGTATTTGTTTCTTGTGCAGAGGTGTTGGAGGATTAGCTGACTCACTTCTTACAGGACCTCTGGACCTGCCCATTGTCCAAGGTTTGCTCTGATAAGTAATAGCCACTGTTACATGTTGACACACATTTCCAGTCCTCAAGTAAGTAACCGTCTGCACATTTAGTGCATCCCTCTATACCCGTGCCTAGAAAAAAAGAAAAGAACAATTATATGTCAGAGCTTTATCTTGTATAATCAACCACTTTTTTCAAACTAATGATGATTTTTATTATAGTATGCTGTTAAACCTCTTGTGGCTTTCTACCTGCGCAGGTGGCACAAGCCCGATGACAGCGCTCACAATTCCTTCGGTGGCCGTTGTAATAAGTCCCCGGTTCACAGCTCATCTGACACTTGTTTACTAGAAGACTGAAAAGCAATTTAAAAAATACTTATTGATGATTTACCTCTTTGAAAGTATTAATGAACAGTTACAAATCCAAACCATCAAGTGAAAGTGTCCCTGAATCAACATTTTAACATTAGTTTTTATCAATGTCTGTCCTATGTAAGTTGCTGTCCTGCAGATTTTTCTGTGTTTCCTACTTTAACACACCTGACTAAAGGTAAATGAACAGCGTATGAAGTTGAGCACAATGACAAACCACTTTTTAATTTATTCATTAAAATAATTCAGGGGAAAGATCTGATTCTTATTTGGACTAAAATGCAGAAAATCACTGTGTTACATTAGAACAATAGCATTTTTCACAAGGTTATTTGAAAAATGTGGGGATAAAGGTCTGTTAGGAAGCAACTTTAGAGACTATAAAGCTAGTTCTGTGAAGTCACAGAGAGGATAGGTTTGTGAGCTCATTGCTGTAAGCTGAAAAACAGCTGGTCTGCATTAGCCAACGTTTCCCAGAAATGATCTGGTCTCCTCTTCCTACCTGCCTGCCTCCTTACAGAGCATTAATGCTGGACTAAATGGGCGACTGAAGGCTAAGTCAGAGTGTATGCACGTAATTGTGTGTGAAAAGGTGTCTTACTGTGATCTCAAAGGAGTTCAGAGGAAATTATGGCCTTTAAGTGTCCCCACCTCCCCCTCTGGCTACACTTAACGTCTTAAAGTAGAGTTTAAGACTGCAATACGTTTTAAGCACTTCAAGTGTTTCCTTTATGACCTATCTGTTCTTCATTTCAGGACTTCAAATCCCCATCCTCTCTCAGGTCAAGTGCAAGGGAAGTTGCCAAATAGGTAAACTGCAACTTGTAAAAACACTTCAGTTAGATGAGATGTTCTCCCAAGTAAAGATAAAAAACAATGACTGGTCCATGTTTTGAGGTCTCCACACATATGTTGAGTGTATGTGTTGGAAGATTCCAGTTTAAGCAGCAAACCCAAATAAAAAGGGTAACATTGCGGTTTGTTCTCTGTACATGTAGTCCAAGCACCCACCCCCTCCAGTACATTTTTATACAACATGATGGCAAATGAAGCCTTACATTTACAAAAATGGATTTTATGTTAACGGGTAAACATTGAGGTTTGCTACAGTTCAGACAGTTAAGCCTCTGATAAACACAGGATTTAGAGTCTTTTCCGTTTTCCTTCATCGGATGAACAAAACAGAAAGGAACGTGTGAGAAGCAAACTAAAAATGGCATTGGATATATTCTGCAGGACCTTGACGTCTAATGCTTGGTTTATTTGTTGTTACGGTTATTGTTTTTTTAGCTGTACTAAACATATTACAAGTTTAAGATCTTGCTTTTTCTTGGTCTAGTGCTTGTGCAGTAAAACCAGGATAACTTGTGAGTTCAATATGAAAAATGTTTTCATCTTTCTTACTTCCACACAGAAGACCTGAGATGTTATCAAAACACTAAAATCATCAACATTTTTTAAATAAAAGTCATTGACTTTTGAAGCTTTGCAAGGTATGACTTTAAGCTTACCTCATTCCCGGTTTGCATTCTGTGCAGATACTGGAGGATGTACACCTTTTACAGTTTTCTTGGCATCTCCTGCACGTGTTGGAGTCTGAAAGTGAAGGAAATAAAAAGGGTCAGTCATTCACTGGAGCTCAGAGGAGTGAAGTTCTTTAGTTTTAAAAAAAAATTGGGAAAAGAGAAGGAAAACGGTGTGTGGCAAAGGCCGGGGAGATTAGTGGTGGAGAATGGAGATTAAAAGTAAGATGTGAAACAGGGGTAAGGCAGAGTCAGGGAATAAAGCTGCACAATAAATTGCAAGTCTGCATCCTAAAATTCAAATGAGCAAAAAAAAAGAAAGAAAAATTAATGAAAAAAAGTCTTTAAAAAACATGGGAGTATGGGAAAACTGCGTCATGAATATTTCAAAAAGCAGGTTTAAGACAACGTCATACTTTTATAATGCATATGGACTCAGTGGTTCTTTGCCCTCAGCAGCAGCAACAATTATCAGTAAGACATAATATGAAGGAATAATGCTTTTATGATTTCTATGAAGGGCTTGATCAAATATGTTTGAAGCAAAAACTGTTGATTTTCACTTTAAAAAAAAAGAATTACTTTAGTACAAAAAAAAAAAAAATACAACTGCAGTTTTGTTTGAAGTTCCCAATACCATCAGCAAAAAGAGGCAATAAGGGCCTTCTGGATGAAAATTGGAAGATTAAAAGTTGTTTTTTTTAATAAGAAAATTAAAACTAAATTGAACTAGTTGTAAATTCACCCCTGCATTCAGCTATGTCAACATTTCAAAGAGTGAAACTATTCACTACATCTTGGCCAATTGAAACTGTGATTAAAACTGGATCAGATCACTTCAGATCTATTGCCAGACACTGCCAGCACGTATACTTACTTGGCTTCAAATATGTACACATAATTATAAGCTACACAAGCTTTCAGTCCCGCGTTCCTGAGCTGCTTTCATCCAGATTGGGATTCAGTGTATCTTGAACTAAAGTCAAACCCAAATTTGCATGCATTCAGTACCTACCCTGTATGCATACCACTGCATTACTCTGTTTTATAAAGACAGTGGTTAACAAAGATAAATTATTCTTGACTTAATTCAAAAAACATCTTTAGGCAGATCTGTTTTATTTTGGGTTTCATTCCACTTTAAAAAGAAGGGAAAAGCAGCATCTTATAAGCCCTGTCCAGTTCAGCATGTACATGAAAACAAATAAGAGGCTAGACGTTACATAGTGGAAATAATTACATAATTCAGTTTTTTTTTTTGCCTTTTTGTTTGTTTTGTTTTTTTGTTTTTTTTGGGGGGGGGGGGAGACCTTCCCTTCCAGAGCAGGTAGCATACAGACTGTTAGAAAAGTTCAATAACCCTCTGATTAGAAGTACCTTGCAGTTAATTTCACTACATTCTTATCTTAAGTGGCTAAGACCTTGATAATTTGATCGATGGAAGGCAAAGTAACAAAAGACCTGGCAGAACTATCTAGACAGAGCCCTCCTTCTCTACATTAGAGTCGATTGGAGCAAATTGCTGCACTTGTTAAGTTTAATTCAATTTAATGCTTGCAACATTTTAAGAAGACAAGGGCAACTTCACAAACTCAAATAAAACCTCATTAAAAACCACAAGTTGTGGCACAGAAACAATGAGGAAAATCAAGAACTACAGGAACAATTCTTGACTCCCTTACATTCTGGTCAGGAGTGGAGAAGTCTGGCCTGCAGGATAACGTACCAGTATCGAGGTAGAAGCCATCAGCACAGTTGGCAACACATGTGTTGGAGCCTTCGTTGAGGTGGAAACCAGTCCTGCATGTGGTGCACTGGTCGCTACGACTGCCAACACAGGTTTCACATAAGGAGGAGCACTTCTTGCAGCGCTTCCTATCGTCACGGAAAAAGCCACTTGGGCACTTGGAAACACACATTCTGAAATAAGAAGCAGCAAAAAGGAGAGGAAAAAGAAAAGTGAAAATGAGGATCACAAAAGAAATGAATGAAAACAGGATTTACTATGGGCCTAAATTTCTTTAATCCCTTTATCACAGAGTTTAACACCGTGCTTATAGGCTATAGTTGTAAAGCATGCAATATGGACTGCTGTGAACACAACGTCTAGTTTAAATCAAGTGAAGCAAAAATAATTATACGTGCTGTAATGATATGTCTTAATGAGTTGAGGCAGATGCAGAGTTACAAAGAACGAGTTCTGTGTGTGCAGCTCAACATCTGCTGCACAACTTCCCAATGCCTCATCACTCCTGCATTTCTCTGTCTAACCTTCAAAATCCTCAGGAGCACAAAACACGCGTAAATCGCATTTAAGCTTTATTCCCACACAACCTTCTGTCAAGAAACACATAAAGCAATTGTGAGAAATATGATCTACGTGTGAAAAAACCCATTGGCATTCATTTTTCTTAAATATCTTCATTTTAAATCACCTCATCAGATTAATTTTCCCTTATAGAGATTACAAAATATTCTGCAATACAACCCAAAGGCTTTCACTAAACATTGGACTAATTATTCTTAGCAGTGCTCTCAAAGCTGATGTCACATGAGAACTTTAATATTTTGGACATACTTTTAAAGGTGATTAGTGTATTATTGTTACTAAATTGAGAATTTATTGGAAAAACAGTAAGTTTAGGGATTGATTAAAAACATTTGTTTTAACCTTATACTGGGACACTAAACAAAACAGCTACATATGTAAACATCAATATTTGCACATTGAGATGAAGGAAAATTTGATCACTTTCTTTATTAGTACAGACATGGATGCAGTTTAACATATTTTATAATTCACTTAGTAGCCACAGTTGAAGGTAAAAACAAGAAAGGCTCTTGGTCAATTCAATGAAAGCACATATTAAACTGGTTTTAAAAAAGAATCAAGGTAACCTAATCTAGATTAAAATCACTAATTAAATTCAGAGAGTGGGTTTAAATTTTTTTTCCTTTGTTTCTAACTTGTCTGTGTCTTTTACATTGATACAAACAAAAAACAAAAAAAGGTTAGGTTCCAAAGACTCACACATTTGAGGAGTGAACACCACCAAACACATACATAGAGCTGTAATTATCTGAACTCACACACAACTGTCACCTCCCCCCCCTCCACTAACCATTCTTCATTCATCAATTGCTCCCTGTGGTGGCAGAAAAGGGCAGCACATCTCTAAAGTGGGCTAATGATAAGCTACATCTAAGCTTGAACATTCTCATGCACCTGCATCAGTCTGCCTTTTATTAGCACAGAGACAAGCTGACACAAAGGCAATTACCAGACTTTGATCCTAATGGGATCCTAAGGGCATACAGCAATGTACACACACACCCATGTACACACATCCACATTTGCATTTACACTTACACACACTTTTATACAGACAAATAAACTGAGAAAGGTCTAATGTAATATGACTGTCAGGAAACATGATCTCTGCTGCCAGATTGCCATGGTGAAAGTGATCAATTCCCTACCTATTCCTTAGCTTTATGGCTAAATCGTGGAAAACAAAATGCATGCAGTATTAAAAAAGTAATTACACACTAACAAGACAATGGTTAATTATGAAAATAAAATTTAAAAAAATTCCTTTCAATATCATAAAAAAGTTTTGTAAAATATTTGTATTCTGTGTAACTTTCACCACGGTCTCAAAACAATTTGCATTTTACGACTATGGCATCTAAAAAGGCCAAATGATGCAGACTTTAAGGAAAATATTTTTTTATAGCAAGATTTCCGTACTTTAAGCTGTTACTTTTCCCACACATCAAACACCGCGGCTATTACAGTTATTTTCCCATCATCCTGGGGTGTGACGGGCAGTTATTCTCCAATGTTACTGACAAATACCAAAATTAGAGAAAATACTAAAACATTTGGCCAATCCTATTCCTGGCCAAATGTGATGGTGGTGGTACTTGGAGTTGCCATCAGCAATGAGGGTGTGCTGATCAAAATTAGCTCTCCGGCTGCGCACAGGGGACACTAATTAGGTTTTGGAAGAGCTTCAAGTGCGTTCCCTCAAGATGCCCTGATGCACACATGTTACAACATTACGCAGTCATAAAACTTGAGCCAAAATATTAAAAAAAAAAAAAAAAAAACAAATCTACTAAATTAATTTTCTTTCTAAAACTGGGCGTGCAGCTGAAATAAGGGTGCGCTCAATGTACGGAGATTACGGTATTATTACTGTAGTTCAAAAAGAAAAAGAAAAATGGCAGCAAAAGTTGTAACAGTTAAACTGATGTGTGAAAAAAACAAAATAAAGAAAACTTTCTGCCCATAGGATTACTGGAAAGGCTGATCAATACCTCTCTTTAACTGCAATAAACCTTCAGGAAATGTTTGCAAACCTATCTTGTATCTTCAGCACACAATTCATCATAACTAGTGTGCAAATCAAAGCCAGTCAGAATAGCTTACCTTTACTTAATGCACATGCATATGTGAATGTGGAAAAACTTTATGTCTTTTTAATGCGTTTGTTGGGTTTAGGGGTACCGTTTGGGTTTGGTTTAAATCTGTCATGAGCAAAGAAGCCGAAATAAATACATAAACCTATAAATGTGAGCATGTGGTGTGCTGTGCTGACAATGCATGGCAAGCTGAAAAAACATCGGCCTTAAGAATGTATTCTTGAGGAGGAGGCAGAAATGTGAAGGGGTCTTATGGGCCCACGTAATTTTTCAGCCCATTTTTTGTTGTATTTAGTATTTTAATAATATGACTGGGTTTTTAGTAGAGTCTAACTCCAATAAAATGAACTTCAGCTCCTGTGCCCTCAGACATGTCCAGCTTGGGTGTCCCACCTAAACCCAAAGCTTCTGTACGTTTAGCTTTTCAAGCAGGGGTACTCAGCTAGATTTGGCCAGGGGCCAAAATAACATTTTCACAGCTAAAACCTGGTTTTGCCAAGAAATTATTTTTACATTAAATTCTGGGCTTCAGAGGGCAACTTCAAACAAGCAGGAGACCCCAAATTTAGAAAGAAAATAAATATTATACACGTATTAGTCACAATGGTTTATTAGCGGTGGGTGTCCATGCTATGTAGTCACCTAAATAGTAAATTAAAATGATTTTCAAGCAAAGAATGATTCTACATTAGGGACCCTACAGCCCACATTGTACTGTTCAGCAGTAGATGAGACAGTGGATCAGGGATATGTCGGAACTAAATCTTACACCTGGCTGTTTTAGCAGGTGACGTAAACATTACGCCTACATAAGGATTCAGTTTCCTTTGCTCCTAGCGCAGCTGCCATGCCGACAGTCTCTCCCCCTCTCTCTGTCTCTTTCTCTCACTCGCTCGACCATTTCTAAGGGGTCATGCTGTTCTTAAACATAGTGCTGTTAACGGCACACAAATAAGTCCTGCCGTCAGTTTTGAATCAAAATAACCTGACAGGTCAGATACTACCGTAGGCAGCCTCTGTGGCTCAATGCAAATGGGAGAGAAAGTTCAGGAGGCTTGTGTCTTTTCCTCTGGACTTGGGAGTCATTGCCCCCATTTGACTAAAGCTGGTCTTGGTGCAAATCCCAGTCAACAATGTTATGAATATAGGGAGTAAGTCTTATTGAAAGGAATAGTTAAGGAGTATAAGGCAGATTCCACTGAAGTGAAAATCTTTCCAGCTATTAAGCACAAATATGATCAGCCTTATTCTGGGCCAGTGTAAAGCATTTGCTAGTTGCATTATGAGAAATGTGAATTTAATGAAGGAATACTACACTGTATTAATAAATGCTACATTACCTGTAAAAAGCTGACGATTAGGCGCTAAACATCTTAGTCACTTTACAATCATCCGAAACACACTTTAGAATCTACAATGAACCACCTCAAGTGGTAAAAGTAAAAGGATTAGATTTTCCACCACTCATAGTAACCTAGCCTAAATATGTGAGTCAATCTGTGGCATGAACAAGAAACCACAAAGCATGCTAAACAATTCCATAACATCTTATTTACCTTTAATTCAGTCATTTGTTGTGTGTTATTGTGGGGTTATTATTCATTTTGGTCAGAGTTGGAACAACATCATTCTGCAGACATGTAAAAATACTGATCCATTCATTTGACAAACCTATTTTCTAAATGATGTATAAAAGAAAAAAAGCCCTCTGACCTGGTGTTGTTTTTGAACTTGAGGAAGAAGTGGAGGCAGTTAATGCAGTTGTGGGGTCCAGGACCCTCACAACCATTCTCACTGCATTCAGAGTCACAGGGCCCTGGAGAGAGATAAGAAAATACTTTAGTTTTCTTAAACCACAGCACTTCCATCTTCTACAGTGTGTAAAGTTTCCCAGTAACAACTGGATGTTATCACTAACCGTTGTACTCCTCTGGGAATTCCTCATCAATGGGTGTCAACGACTCTGTAAAACGAGGCTTATCAATGTGCTGGGATGAGTATGGGTGGACAGACGTGCCATACAGAACAAGCGACCACTCCTTCAGCTTGCCTAAGACAAAAAATACTATTAAAAAAATACTTTAAAAATAGATCTCAGGAAACGGCAACAAATACTTCAATTTTGGTTGACCGTGTATTTGATACCTGTGTAGAGTTTACAGAAATGTAAAAAAAAAAAGCAAAAAAAAAGTCAATTCATCACAACAAAAGAGAAGATAATGTGATATTTGATATCATCCGAAGCAACATGACCATCTTTATTGGCACTGCACTCTCCTTAATGCGATTAACTGTCTTTTTTCAGTTAAATCTATATAAAAATACCAGCAAACACAAAGAAATACAGATTGTAATTGAAAATTGGATGAATTAATACCAGGCACTTTCTGGTTACGAAGTTGAGAAGGTGAGTCGTAGATTTCTAGGACCCAGTCGCCTGCTGCCTTCTCTCCCCAACAGTGGGTGGTCATAAACTCCCAGTTCTTAAAGCCTTCCATGGAGTGATCAAACAACCTGTGCATCAAATACACCCCCACACACAAACACACAGATAAAACAAGTATATCTGATTAGGAATCAACCCTACAAATATGGCAGAACAGAGTAGAGTTGAACTTCCTGCGACCTAGAGGGGGGCGGGGCACAATAGGCCTCGTTCACATTTAAAGAGACGGCCCCAAAACGAGTCGCTCTGAAGACACACCTCAGGGTTATAAGGTGTGTGTGGAGCGAGAATAAGACCATAGCATTGCGGTTCTACTTTATATAGATAGTAAATTAGGATTTACATGTTAAACGGAAGGATTTAAAAGCATGATATATCTTCTTTAAATAGTTTTTTTTAACATTGTAAATTTGCTTGTCCAAAGTGGAGGTTAAAATCTTAAATGCGGACTTCCACTTTAGTAGAAAATTCATAAAAATAAATAGGCTTTCTGTGAGAAATACAGAGTTGTTAATTGAACATGCATCATTTTAGTCATCAACTATGAAGTGGATGTTAACAGTGCAGGAAGGCGACATGCAGAGCTTCTTTAATGTTTCCTGCTGGACAGCAAGTTTTTCATTAAATTTACAAACAGAATATACTGTTTCTCATCTTTAATACGACAGTAACGGTGAAAAATTCACCCAGTTTAAAAACTATTGTTCTAGCTTTTGGGTATCTTCCTACTTAGTAAATAAGTGTCTGCTGATTCTATCATAGCAGCATCAATCTAAATAAAATTGGACCTTTTAATGCCTATATAGAGAGGAGAACATCAACATTAGTTATTTGTGGGGAAAAAGCTCACAGATTAATATTTAACAACACAGTTCACTGATCTCACAATCAATAAGGACCGCTGCGCTAAGATGATAACACTCCAAATAGACTTTTTAAAACGTTTTTTTAATTCTGTAAATGTGTTTCAAATAAATAAATATTTTTACTTCTGCACCTGTTGGCAAGAAGCTGTGATTTGGTTCCTGAGGGAGATGTCAGGTTGATTGACAGGTCTCCACGGCGAGGGTGTGTAATGGTAATGCGTACAACCACATGTTCCAGGTAGATCACATGGTTGAAGGGGTTGTCAGTGCAGCCCGTCGCCTTGTACACTGACCGGACCACATGCTCTGGACGAATGGTTCTGCAGGACAAAAAGGGTGAACATAAAGAAACATCCATCAATCCATCCATTTTCTGCCGCTTATCTGAGGTCGGGTCGCAGAGGCAGCAGCCCAAGGAGGGAAGCCCAGACTTCCCTCTCCTTTTATACATGTTCCTGGGTTTTTACTCAGTCCTGTTATCATAACACATTACCCTCCTGATTCATTTGTGAATTTCCACAAGTCACATGGATAACAAGAAGTAGCATCAGTCATCTGAAAGCCACAAGAAGACCAAAACTAGGCTCTGCCAATAATTTCTCTGATAGTTTATTCTAGTTAAAATCTTGTCAATGAGTTCAATCTCAGCAAGCTCTCCTCTGACTTACATTACAGAATAGAAGAACTTTATTAATCCCAAGTTGGGAAATTTAGTTGTTGCGGCAGTACAGCTGAGTTGAGGTTGTGCATATAATGCGGTAATAATAAAAGAAATAAAAACAATAGTTTAATATTTACAAAATAACAGTCAGAGATT
>JBAMIG010000012.1:11820117-11838208 GCA_037177335.1 Kiunga ballochi
AGAGAGAGAGAGAGAGAGAGAGAGAGAGAGAGAGAGAGCGAGAGAGTGTGAGAGAGAGAGATATCTACATACATATACACACACACACACACTTTCCCCTTATATTGGCCTTAAATATATCCTATGTTATAGCAAATGTTTTGTAATTAAATGCATTTAATTATTGCATTTACGGCATAACCTTTCTCTCACTGCCACTGCAGTTATACAAGTGGTCCTAAGTTACTTTTCTCTTTTTAAGAGCACCTTTTCATGTCTTTGTGGCATGACCAGAAGATGATAATGGTTTTCAATACTTTTTCTAAAGCCACCAAGGACAATGTCATCCTTTGTTGTGGCTGCTAAACACCCCTGATACTGATAACTGCTTGGTTATCCCATCAATTGTATCACATATGCCAGAACCTAGCCAAACAAAGCCAATGTTGCTTCCCATTATTTCCTGTGAAACTTGCCCATTTATCAAAGTTGTTGTTTCAATGCCAATTCTCCGGCCGGCTGTGAGAGCTGATTATCTTTGCTTTGCAATTAACTAAAACTTAGTAAAGCAGGAGATCTGCCAACACCTGTACCACTGAAGCCTCTCTCTCGCCCCCACTGTTTCTCTCTCCTTTACCTTTTTCCATCTCTTATTTTACAACGTGTCCATGTTTTATTTTTGGACTTTAAATCTGCGGATGCCTATTTGTCTCTCTGATGACCTGTCTTTCTCTTTCATTCCTACTCTGACCCTGTTGCTCCCTCCCCCTCTCCCTCATTTGCTCTCTGTGTAAGGGTTTGCAGGTGGCTCTTGCTGGCTGGGTCAGTAACCAGTGAAAACTGGGGAAGAGTTCACTTCAATGGAACAAATGGGAACAAATTGATCCACTTTGACTGCTGTTTGTGTGGTGACGTTTAGGTTAGAGGCATAAAAAATGTAAGCAGGGAGTTTGGAAGAAGGATCAAAGTTTAATGAGCAGAATACTCTGATAAACTTTCAGCCCAAATTACAAAGCAAGTTTTCACCGACTTTTTCAAAGTCAGCAAAAGTGATGAAGCTTTCCTGATTAGCTAAAGTTGCTTGAACCATTTAAAAGTTTATCTGTTGAATTTAAGAGCAAAAGCAAATTCAGGACCCACAGGCATCAGGTCACACAGTCTTTCTGGCTAAATAGAAATGTATACCTGAACTGCTTTTTTAGTTAGAGTGTATGCAAATCATTCCAATATACAGGTACAGGTACTCATGAACAGTTTGTGTAGTGCTCATGTTGTCCATTTCAGTCATAGTCCATCCCAAAGGCAGCAAGTTGACAGCCTCTTGTGAGCAGCAAGAAATAAATACTAGCAGACTTCAACTATTCAACTACTATTTAGTAACTAGATATAAGTTTAACATTTCTTCTCCAAGCCTGTAACTCACAATAGTACAAGTTAATTTAATTAAATTTAATCCTCACGGTCATTTTACATTTAGTGCATCCAGAAAGAATTCAGCAGCCAAGTGAAACAAGTTGGAAGCAGTATGCTCTGTAACAAAGCGGCAGAGCATCTTAGAAACACAAACACACTCAATGATTTTATCTCACTACTGATCTCTGCACAGACTTCAGAGGCCATAATAACAGAAAGGACCAACGCTGCTGTACTTTACTTATTGTTTATAGTTAACTTGAAATAGCTGAATAAAGAATTTGGCCTAAGCAAAGCTAGTATATAGATTTTTTTCTCAACACCAAAAACTTTAATAATCTATAATTGTTAAAACACTTCCATCATATGTATCAGCACATTTGTGCAAGGTGCAGTCATTTATTTCTATTTATTTTAGAGGTATTTTTAGCTTCACAAAATATTTTGGGAAATTTAAAATAAGTCAAAAGAGAGATTTTTTTTTCATTGAAGTCATTTCTTAAAATTAATATAACATTTAATAATTGTCTTCCTGTTTTTTTAAGAAAAAAAATCAATTAACGCACTGAATGACCAACTATTATCTGAGACTCTTCTGGTTTCCCCTTTGCTTTCAGGCTTAAAAACACAACACACAGCAGTGCATTTACTAAATCAATTAGGTTTGTGTCAATAGATTGTAATCTAAATGCAAGTCAAATACATATGTGAAAAACCTCAACACGTTATATGGTGGTGATCTGAAACCACTCCAGTACAGGAGAGGACTGCTGCATGATGAGTAAACAGGAACCAGTCAAACTACAAAAAAAAAAAAATCTGTTCTCTTAGTTTTTAAAATGTCTAACTGAATAACAATTATAGCAATGAAAATTATTTATCACCTCACATAACTGAAATTAAACAACAACGCAATAACTGCAACAAGCCTAATTGGGACAAATTAATATGTTTTTCTGATAGATTGCAGATAAAAATGGCTGCAGAATCCATTAGTTATGCCACCGGCTTACATACCACCATTATAAACTCAAGTTTTACTATTAACCACCATCAACTTAGGCTTTTAAAAAACAAAAATGGACATATTTGGAAGAGGTGAAGAGGTCAAATGGTTATCAGACACAAACAGCTTTAACTGGAAGTATAAAATAACAAAATTTTAAAAATTTGTTATTTTTTAAATAGCTATACATGTTACTACTCACCTACTTCACCTTAATTTGACCAATGGCATGCCTCTCAGCAACTGTGTGAAAAGGGGAAGTTTGAAAAGCCAAACTAAGAAAATGTTGTATTTGTTGTAGCACTATGAGGATGGCACACTGGACAAGGATTGAAGGTGCACTGCAACTTATTTTGCAAGCAGAACACTGAAGAATAAGAATGAGGAGAATAATATCCTGATAGAAAATCCAGGGAATTCTGATCAGAGACGGCATAGGTCTGCCATTACAATTAAGCAGCACACTTGCTGTGCCAAAACAAAGTTTGTCCCCAGGTGTCAGGGCAGCATTTTGTATAATGTTTTAATTCCTCATGATGCAGTTTTGTTTACTTTATTTCTGTTGTTTTGTTTTTGTATTTTTGTTGTTGTTTGTTTTTTGCAGTTTTAAAATTCAGAAACCATTCTGATTAAATATTTCTGCTGTGAACTTAGTCAATTCACACTAGTGTGACTCAAACCCGCACAAATGTTTTTAATTCTGAAAGTCTTTCTGCCACCAAGTCGCTCGACTATAATGGAAGAAATGTGTCAGCAGTTCAGCAAACTCAAAATATGGTCCCGAATCCCAATCATCTCTTTTGTTACCGACTATAGTGAGGAAAATACTATTAATACACATCATGTACGCTGATGTTACAGCTTTGAGGGTTTTCATATTAAATATTAATTAAATGCTTTGTTCTAAAATACACATGCATTAAAATGTCTATAAAACAGGAGAAAAAACAATTGTGCCAACAGGTACATATACATACTTACATGCAAACAAATACACCAATAAAGTCACAAAATTAAACCAAGCTGAAAAGGAAGAGCTGGAGTAGTCTATTGAATTTAAATCAGGGCTTTTCCTCACTGTCCCACGAGGGCCGCTACATATCACCAGCACACCTTTCTTAAATTAATGAGTCGTTCATTCCTTTCACCGGGTCAGGTGTGTTGAAGCAGGAATACACTGAAAACCTTCCATTTGCATAGCTCTGGTCCAAAGCAAACTAACTGTTGTCCAAGAAATTCTAATATATTCATCTTTGAGTTCAAGACGTAATAAATACCAGGTGTGTGTGTCACAAGCTAGAAACAAAAAATAGTTTATGGCTTCAGCTCTTGCTCACACAGAGGCAAAACTATATTTCTACTTCTTAAAACAGATTTTCAGTCAAATTACTTACTTATTAAGTAAAAGTTCCAACATCCAGAGACAACTCCTATAAGAAAACGGCAGTATCTCACAACTACTTAAAATAAAACCCATTACACTGATATCCTCATACATGATTGCGTGTATTCCACATGAAATATGTAATAAACCAATTAAATGTACATGGTTTGCACGACTTGTACCTTGTGTAAATTATAGCCGCTTTTCCATTACTGCCTTCTTGCAAAACAACATGTTCTGCAGAACACCACAGAAGAAGACTAAGGTGAAGAAGACCTCAAAATAACTTTTTACCTGATGGTCAGATTATAGTTATTCATGGAAAATAGACTCATGAAAAATCTGAACACATTTCCCAGTGGTCTTTAAAGCCACAGTCTGGAGCCGCTGTGTAGTGACATCGCTCACATCAAGCCAATCAATGGACACCAGCCTGTGGGCGACACGATCCCCACACGACTCGACACGCTTGGACGACGGACGAAGCATATACGCCCAAAGTAACTATACGGTTCGACAAATCCTGATGGAAATGCTCCGCTTCCGTGTGCAGTAATGCAAGGTCGGGTAAAGTAGGTACTAGTGGAAAAGCACCATAACTAATCTTTATAGAGTGGATGTAGTGACCAAAACAAACACAACCCATAGACAGCATTTAAAGTTATGTAGGAATACACTTTCATTTTTACTGAAAACAAGAACGATAAAGTGAAAAGAGACTGCTCAGGTAAAATATTTTTCTCCACGCTGGAAAAAGACATGCTCTTTGACCTGAGATGCAAGTGATACTGCAGTTAGGTGCCATAAAGCAGTAACCTATGCGGTGCTGTATCACAATGGTAACATGCGTGCCAGTGTGTACTGTGGATGACAGGGTGCGCCTTTTTATGCCACTGCTACACTCCTCTGACTCACACAAACACGCATGGCTGTTATTACAAAACCCAACTGCAAAACATCATTAGCAAAGAGCAAAACGGCCTTTCTGACAAGGTGGTCATCACATTGGTCTGAGACCCACAGACCAGTCTGCAGATTGCTCTGAGAGGACAGAAACTAACAGCTTGATTTCTGTCTATTGCACTTTTTTTTTTATTTGGTTTCTCTGAACCATCTTCCATCTCTTCCCCTTACTCTTCTTATCATATAGTAGCTCATTTTGTGTCTTCTCTCATTTCACCTCCTGTCTCTGATTCAGTCTTCTGAAACCCCTCAGTCTTTTCACCAGCTGACATCAGGACAAAAACCCTCAGCCACCATAGAACAGTGTCAGGCCCAAATGGAGATGAGAATATAGAAAGCAATACAGATAAGAAAGTAACTGGATACTCCAGGGGGGTGAAAGCAAACAGAGGACAAAAAGTAACAGGTGAATAAAACTGTTACAGGTGCTGGATTTTGCTTTATCATCTCATTCACTTCTTTCTCGTTCTTTGTTGTTTTTTAAAATCGCTGTGATGCATCATTATAATTTCTAAACAGTCATTTATGTACATGCAGTCAAGCACAGTTGCAAAATGACATAATTGCACTGTTTAAAGAGTGCACATAAGGTCAGTGCTGCAAGAAAACCCCAATAAGTGTCTGGGTTAGCTCAGGCTTTATTAACAATGACTACAATCCCCTTTTGCATCTATAAACACTGGTTGGTATTAGAAAATACACAATGCCAAACCTCCTCCAAGTCAATTGCAGCTCAACAAATATAACAAGTCTACTGAATGAAATCAAACTGCCAGGAAAAAGGTGTAAAACCTACCAAGCTACCTTTATTTTAGTGTTAAATGCACTTATATGCCGCCATCTCTCTGACAGAGTTAATAAAAATTAAATTAGTCTCCCGTAAGATGCTACATATCCCTTCTACAACAATGCTCTTGTTGATTCCTAGCTCACGAGTCTGACGAGTTCTGCTGGTTTCTAGAAAAGGATTCTAAAAATTATTGCAAGTTCAGACGTGTTGAGTTAAAAACTGACATGTAGCACTGTGGATATTTTACAGAAATATTGTATATGATAGCATCTAGTTACTTATACCTCCATTTTTCCATTTTCTAAACACGCAACTGCTTCAGCATGTATGGGTCCCCAACTTAAAATAAACCTAAAGATATCAAATAATAAGCATCAGAGTTATATTACAGATATTATGCAAAGTTATTTGTGGTTTGGGCCAAGAAACATGATTTCTATGATTATGTAGAAAGCCCGTATGAGTACAGTGCAAAAACGTCTCCAACAGAACATCAACCCAGTGAACAGGAATAAACTTTGCTGAATATTACTGACTGCAGAGCTGCAGCTGCAGCCACTTGCGCTCTGCCTGACAGACCTGGTTGGACACACACCAGGGAGCCAAGAGACTGCAATGACCAATATGAGTTGTGTTATTCTACAGGTGACAACAACTACACTGGTTACTGTGAATACTAGAAAATCCTTGAAAATTGTCAGTATGCTTGCCTGTGTAAACATACAGAAAAGCTGCATATTCGGCTGCTCCCATCCTTGATGATGTGTTTTCTGAAGGCCACAGTGCGCTTGTTGAGGCAGCATGGATTGTTTTGGCAGAACATGTTGCAAGAAAACAGACTTTTTGCAGACGTTGGCATTGCAGTGAGAGAAACCATCATCTGAAAAGATTACCAAGAATAGTCCTAAATTTTTTATCAAACAGCGTTACTGAAATTATTTTTAGAAAACTACATACCACACTCATAATCTGTTTTAAATACATCAAGTGACAAATAATGACTGACAGTCACTGCTTGTTTGGCATAGTACATTCAGACACTTTTTTTTAAGACAAATTGTTTGTTGGGAGAAATTATTATTCTGTGTTTAACTAACTAATCTAAACCAATCTAAGCCAACATTGTTGGGCTAGTATTATAAAGGCTTCATTTATCATTAGTCATTATTTGGTCAGTGCAACATAAGATAACAGGAAACTGGGATTGTCCTTTAATGTAACCATTCCTGTCCTCTGCAATAACTCATCCTCAGCCTTGCAAAAACAAGGACAGGGAATCAGGGTCAACTCTGTTATGTAAGGTGTATTTCACACATTTGCTGTGTGTGGATGCACAGATATGTTTGCACAATTTACCTTAATCTAAATAATCCATTACCGTTTACATTTTACAGAACGCGGTCTGATTAATGACTCGCGTCTACATTATATTCCCCTTTATCACCTAAACATGGACAGAGACAATCTTCTTTGTGCTAAAACTGTGTTTTTCCATTCTGCACTTAATTCCATCAGAGCTGGTGTGAAAAAAACAAGCAACCCAGTCTCCCTGTGATCAAACCCAAAGTCAGCACAGCGAGACCTGGCAACTAGACTATCATAAAGCAGGAGCATGTGGCACAACATGCTGTGAAATGTTAAATTGCAATTGAGATTTAGAGGTTGAAATTCTTCAAACTGACTCATTGCACATACTTTAATCATTGCTTTCACCAAAAATGACTTGGTGAGGTAAACATTAATCTGGTTAATATCAGATTATAGTGATCCGACAGATGTTTTTGGAAAGACATCTTAATAAGCCCACCTGCTTCTGTGAGAATTTCAAGAGCCCACGATCATCATTAAGAGATGGAGTTGATTCAGCTGCATTTCTGGGTGGCAGTTTGCTCACACAGTGTCATCATATTCATGCAATGTTGTGACCACCGAGTCATCTCCACAACAACCAAGCAACTTTGTTATTATCTATACACTTACTCCAACGCAGTAAACAGGCTCACCTTGGGCTCCATAGAAATGAAATTATGGCGACCATGACTGGACAATGTTGATCTCTTGATAGTCCGACTGTGGAAGAAGTGATAGTGGTCTCTGAGATCTCCAATCTGAAAAGCACAAATGTCATTATTATTAATTATTATAGTTATCATTGTTGTGAATATTATTATTAATTATTATTTTAAGGAAATAAAATAAGTAATAATTCTGAGAAATTGGTGGCTGCAAATTTGTTTATATCAAAAGTAAAACTGATCAGGTATCACTGTTATATTCCATGATGGACAAGAATCAAAACTCCAAACAAAGTCTATGAAACATTTAGACAGTAGGCTATTGTAAATTATTAAAGCTCATTAAGAAAACTCTTGTTTGACTGACTTCAACAAATTACTGGTCATAGATGAAACAGTTCTGTAAAAGGTGCTTTTTTTATTATGCAATTGTTTTTTTTTTGTTTTTTTGTTTTTGCTTTTTCCGATTTATTGACCACAGATTTTTATGCAGTATTTGAGAAGAAGCCAAGGTGAGAAGGCAAACCAAACTAAAATAAACAGAGACTAACAAAAAAAACAAGCACATCATAGGAAAAGGCTGTGGGTGACAGCATGAAAATAGGAGGAAGGATACACAGGCAGACAATAATAGACAGACAGAAAGCTGCTGGATGCTGATTAATTTTAATAATTGATAAGGACCATACAACCCCTCAGATGATCAAACTGTCATGGCTGCCAAGGCTCCTGTGGAGCATCCTGATCCATGTTAGAAATTCACAACTCGAGACCATTAGATCAGCTTTCAGCTCAGGTACTTTAAAACACAACTTACACACTGATGAGGAACAATTATGTGCCTATGAGTTCACATCAGCAACCAAAGCACTGCTTCAAACTGTCCCCATTTTCCAGTTTTCTCATATTCAACCAGTTTTAGCTTTTAATAGAAATAAAACATAGTGATGAGAAGTTTTCACTGGAATCTTAAGTTAATCGTATGACACAAAAACATTGGTTGAGAATTATGGGGTGACTGCGTGTGACAAAAATAAAAATCACAATCAGTGATTTAGTGCATTGCATCGCAGACTTGAATGGAAAGAAAATTTGTACAACCCTGCCCACAATTAACACAGTTTCACTTAAAGAAATCAGTAACAGGTCAAACCACCCAACTACAGGTTCTGTTTTAATCCGACACAAGTTCTGTCTAATAGTACAGTCATGACAAGATGATGAGGGATCCTACACACACACAGACACACAGACACACACACAAACAATGCAGGAATCTGCTTATGCAACCAAAAAAAATCCCTTGTGTCAACAAAATCGTGAATGGATTGCAAAATGTGTTTTTCAGCTTCTTGTCACACTGTGCAACTGCTGCAGGCTTGTTACAGATACTTTGTTGAAGTCACAAAAAAACCAAGCAGATAATGCAAATGTTCTTTCAGAAAATATATCTGAGTTGTCAACTACAATTCATTGAATAAGATTACAAAAATAAACCTTTTTTGATAGAGCTATATAAAAACATTTAATCTAATAAATCTAGTTAAGGATTTAAATACTTTTAAACTGATTAAGTGTGTTTTTAGTGTGTAAATTTCTTTGTTTCCTTCGTATTTATTGGAAAATATTGCTAAACAAATAGCATCAAAAATCTGATATCTGTCAAATAGTAGTTATTAAAATTCCTAAACAGATCAAACATATTCAATTCACCAAAGCAGCAGATTTTTTTTTTTTTTTTAATAAATGTGTTTTTCTCTAAATATTTATACTTTTCAGTCTTCTGGATTTTTCTAAATCGTGCTGCTAGTTTTGTTGTAGTACTTCATGTAACATTGTTCTTTGTCAGAAATGTTTTGGTGCTCCACGAGCTGTAATAGTGCTCTTAAAATCTTGTGTTTCTGGGCCACTCAGATCCCTTCCCCCATAACCCAACCAGCCAAAAATTAAAAACAAAAATCTGTGTCGAGCTTTACCACCATGATGATCAGTTCACCCATCATTTCAGATGTTGAATGAAAATTATGCCATTTGTTGAAAGAAGCACTTGCCTCTATTGTAAACTCGCCACTAACAACATCCTGCAGATATGACAGCTTCAACAATGCTTTTCTATCAGTACGACTAAACTGTATAAATAATCTCTTCAGGTGTCATTGATCCAAGCACCTCCGGTCCATGTCTGGCTTCTGGTTATGACTCTCCCCCTCAGGGACTCCGTGTCCATCCCCATCTCTTCAAAACACTCATTTGGACAGATATCCATGTCTGGGGCCTTGTCAGCTGATTTAGACTCAATTTGGGCCAGTGTCTTAGTCTGGGAAGAAGGCTTCATGGTTAAGAGGATTACCCAGAATTCCCCAATGAGATGCTCTCTTACTCCATGCCAACTCTTTTCATCCATCCGTCCATCTATCCTCGATTCTTTCACTCCCTCTCTCTACCATCTCCCAGTGTGCTTATCTTTGTCTGATTTCTTCTCTCCAAGACTTTCAAGAAGACTATATTGTCCTTCTGCCCTGTTTTTCTTCCCATCCCCCTCCTCTTTTCTCTCTTTAAATGCTTACTTCCCTCACAATTAAAACCTTGCTAAGAATATTTTTAAATGCTTCATTAAATTAACAGTTAACACAACTTTAGTTGACATATTTACATGAAACTATGAACTAAGTAATACAAAATGATCTCACTTAAACCCTTTATTTGCATTCTCAGTATGCATACGAGTGATACTCGTATCTTTATGCTGATAAAGAGGGAGGGGGGTTGATTCTGGGGATGTCAGAGTTCACATTAGGAAACCAAAGTGTGCTGTTATCACTCCCATGGGAGCGGCTTTCGGCTGACCCCACTACCAGGAAGTAAAGTAAAACTCTTGTCTATGAGGTGTCAAAGTCCAATGAACGCTCTATATTGAGATGGAAATTAGGGCGAACAGTGGGTGGGGGTAGGGGACGACACTCCACCACACTGGGAATTCCTATGGGGGAGTACTTTGGAAAGAGGGGACTCCACACATTAGTTGCTGTCAAAGAAAGGGGATAAACGAGGCCATTAAGGCCTGCTCTCTTGGGAGTATGGTGGGTGGGCAGGCTGGATAAGGTGGAGAGGGAGGAGCGGTGTCGGTGAGTGTGTGTTGGGGGGGCTTCAATAGCTGTTGACTAGGCTACCCCACAACAACCTGTCAGAATGCTCCCCTCTGTTTCATGCTGTCTGCATGTCGAACGCTGGCAAGTGCAGACATGAACTACCCATGTATATTCCCTGTATTTGTATGTGTGTGGTGTCCATTTTTGTGTGGGGTGTTTTTTTTTTTTTGTTCACATAGAACACGACTCACAAAATAAGCGAGCAACCAGAAACTCCTCCCATCTTAGATTTTCATTCATATAATATAATAGTATAGATAGCAATCTTACACTTTTCCCCCTATTTGTTTATATACAATATTTATTTGATCATTTCTTCCTGTAATGTTGACTCCAAATCAGCAATAATCAAAATAGCATTAGGAAAATCTTATTTCTGCAAGTTGGCAGTACGGGCAAAACATATGCATGCAACTTTGAGACATTAATCTCAATGAAAAGAAGCTCGATTTTAAGCAGCTGAATGCAACACATTTTTCAGTCTATACATGTTAAAACATGGATACATATACTACCAGTTAAGGTATTCAACAGCAGAGCAAACTGGTTGTTTTTCCATGTATTGATATGAATGGAGTTATAGAGAACTGAGGACACAATATCAATATCACACAGATGTTTTTAATGCAAGATGCTTTAGTACGGACCTTCAGATGTCACTTCCAAGATCATAAAACCCAAACAGACCAGGTGAGCCAAGACCACCAAGTAAAGTAAGACTGCTGTGGCCGTGAAGCTGATAGTGACTTCAGCGTGCCTCAAACTGGTCTGTGGAAATACCGAGGAGGCACCTGTTGTGCCATCCCGCAACTCAGTCTTTGTTCCCTGTAGCTTGTCTTATCCTCCTGTGAGAGTCGGTCAGAGTTATGGGAAGGTTTGGGGAGCAGGTTTGTGCAAACCTAGCCTGTGTCACAGTCTGCGCACTACTTCGCGCACTGTGTTTAAGTGCGTTTGCATTGACATTTACGCACTACTTTCCAGTGCACTACGGTATTGAGACACAACCCTAGTCACGTTTTAGTGAACCGGTGAAGGATCACAAATCTCAATGTTAAGCTCTCCTGTTTTTAGGAGTCATGGGGAAATGAAATCACAAAAACAAAGATTTTTTTCCAAACAGCAACTTTGGTTGGTGCAAGAGGCGACCTACCTGTCCCATGTTCCTATAGCCGTATTTTTCCGCTATCCTGTCGGCTACCTCGGGTCCACCGGCTATCCTGACTGCCCAGTGGTTGGTGTAAATCCGAGCTTTGCACGGCAGGGACGCAAAGCCGAGACAGAGCGCCAGGACGCATAACAAGCTTCTTCTCCAAGCGGCGTTTTGGACCATCTTCCCCCACTTTTAACCAGCCTCGTCTTCTCCTCCTCCTCCTCCTCCTCCTCAGCCGACCAGACAAACAACCAAAGTTCTCTTCTCGCCAAGCAACGCTCTCATAGAAGCCAAAATATCCGGGCAAAAAAAATGTTTTAAAAAGAAAAAAAGAAAAGAAAAGGCACTGAAAGGGGGAAAGAGAGGGACAGAGAGGGGAGGAAAAGAGCTCCGAAGAGGAAAAAATACACCTTAACCTCTGCTTTCCACATGGGAGAGTTGGAAGTTCGTGTACCCTCTCTCTTCTCCTCTCTCCCTCTTCTTTTCCGCGGAGGTCGAGGAGGAAGCAAGCGTGCCCGAGAGACGTGCGTATTCGCGCGCGAGTTCGCGTACGTCTGTGCGCGCGCAGAGCTCCTCAAAGCTGATTTCTCCACCAACAACTCGGATGTTGGTCGTTCAGCTCATCGGGCTTTTATGTGGCGAAATTGCTACAGCGCCTCCCCACAAATAACTAGCTGACACTCTGGAGAGTAGAAACAACTAAAGCCGCGGGGTTTCCCTGCCGAACTCCGCTGGGTCTTAAAGACACTTTGTTTGGATCCAACGCTGACCGCCGGTCCGCCAGGCTGCTTCAGGGGAGGGGTCAAACCGGTGGTCACAGAGATACTTTGGGGGACCCTTCAAGGGATTCTTTCAAGATGACCCCCCCCCCTCGGGAAAACTATAGAATTACTCACTTAAAAGTTGACTGGGAAATTTCCGACCTAAACTAAATTATTGGACTTTTTTATTTTTGTATTATATAGCCTATTTTTTTCCATATATGTCAAATTAATAAGAGTGACCCACAGAAGCATGAAACATTCAGATGTGTACACAAATTAGCCCATAGAAACACATTATTAATGGATGTTTATGTGTTTCTTTGTTTCAGATATTTTTTATAACTTGGTTCTTCATTATTTTATGCGTTAGTGGTCATTTTTGCGCTATGTATGTTATTGTTTTAAAAGGTTTTTTCCCCCTTAAGGTCCACCTAATGCTTTGGGCTTGTGCCTATCAGGCTCATTCACTACTCTGCAGTTCACAAATGTATTTGCATTGCCTCATCAATTACAAACTATAAGAGGCATCAGAAGTTACTGTGTTGTCATTTATGTGGTGTCCTTTTTTGTTCTTTATTTTCATTAAGCAGAACATGCTCTGATGACAATAAAATGTGTCATATTGATAAAAATGAATACAAACCATTTGTAAAACACATGAAGATAATTACTAGTTGGACATGCTAACCTCTTCAGAATGTAGATAGTATTTATTCAGAAAGATTTCTCAGGATTTTATGTTACCTGTTTACCTGTCTGTGTGACTAGTTGTTCATCTGGTTTTTTGTCTCTGTGTTGGCCCTGTGATGGACTGGCAACCTGTCCAAGTTGTACCCCTTCGTGTCCCATGATTGCTGGGACAAGCTCCAGCTACCTGGGACCGTTCACTGGAATAAACAACAAAGAAAATAGATGGATGCATGATTCAGATAATGGATGGATGGATGTTTGCATGTGTGTCAAGCTGAAAAAGCAGGACAGCTACTGGTATTTTATCCTTGCCCCAATCCCACCAGTTAGCAAGTGGATGTTTTCCATTTCTGATACATCTGTTTTTGCTCTTAATATAAACTTTGCCTATTCCTGAAGATTGAAACACATATGTCAACTTTAGCAAATTATGACCTCCATTTCAGTCATCACCCAATAAAAATGTAAAAGAAACAGGTGGAATAATTTTTCCATCATTTCATTTTCTTTGCCATAATATGATTTACGCTCTATGTGGATAGTTTAATAAATATCTACTGAATAAAGTGTATGAAATAGATCAGAACTGCTTATCTCTGTTTAAAATACCTGCATATGAGCAGCATTGATGTGTTAATCACTGTTGTACCGTAAAAGATAGCAGCATGTCTGAGTTATGTGCCAATTACTGCCAATTAGGCATTCTTGCCCTTTTTACTAGCTTTAGTGCACATTTTCCCTTAATCATTGAAGATATAGATGTCATGTTCCCCTGGCAGCACAGGTCACCACTGACTAAAATGCTGTCATTATGGAATGTGGTTGGTATTATCTGCTGTTAAAGCTTTCATTCAAGGCCTTTGTTGGTTGATAGCTTTTTGTTTTGCAGCAATTTTCAGTGGATGTCGCTTTGCACAGCAAAACTCTGTTCTACACAGAGTGTAGACACAAGTGAAAATCAGCATAATTGCACTAATTGCAGACAGTTTCTAGCTGAATGGGTCCTGCTGTTACTTTTCACAACAAGCATGGGGACAAGAGCATGTCATGGTCCCCAGATGGAGATGAAAGGGACTAAAGAAAAGAAGCTCCCAGTGATAGCTCCCCATTCAGCTGGACGGAAGGGTTTGTAATTTAAAGACAAAGAAAGGAAAGGACCCCAAAAACAGTAGAAATTTATTTAAGTATGAAATCAAGCACCCAGATCACGAGGCTGCCTTCAGCGCCAGGGCCCCTGGTTTCTATTCAGGTCTCAACTGTTGTGATAGCCCGTGTGACAGCTTCACAACTCCCGTGATTCTCAAGAGAGTGAACCGAGTGAACCCCAACAAAACATCTTTGTCAACATCTGAGAACAGAGTGGTCACAAAGTGTCAACAAACACTCTGAGGGGCATTCCTCTAAGCCTCCTTCTTCACTGAAATAACAGAGTGAATCATGTATGTAGGCCAAACAGAGTTTTAAGGAAACTCACTACACAATTACACAACTTTCAGGTTGTGTTGCTACAGAAGGCCCCAGTGGACAAATTCAGCCAACCACTCTCATTCACCAAGTACCACACTAATTTGTTCATTCAGGGTCAATCCCAGCAGTCCTAGAGAAGAACCTCCCACATGATTTTCTTATTTCATTAAGGGAAGTGTGTTAACACAAAACACGACTTCATTTTTTCAGGTTTCCTTAATGGCATTGCTGGTTCCCGTTTTGTTTTCCATTTTCTGTGTGGGATTATTGTGTGTGTCCATTATTCTCCTTTGGATGCTGTTTATCTTTATCATGTGACTTTTTCTTCCCTTGGTTTTTCCTTAACCCCATCACTCTGGTATCTGTATCTCTGTGGGTGGGCCTAAAGGAGAGTTTGGGTTGGTCTTTCAACTTCACTTTGACCTTTGACCATGCTGCTGTTGGTTCCTGGGTGTTTTCAACAAAAGTATCTGCCACTCAGTCTTTCTATCCTCTGTTCTGCATCCTATCCTCCCATAAAGCATCCTTCTCTCCTTCACTTCACCCTTCACTTTGTCAGCCACATTCCAGTGCATTATAAGCTCTTCTGGCTGCACACATGCTCTATATTCAGCAGACACACTTTTAAAAGAAACAACAAGGCAAGGGCTCCTGCCTCCTGCTACCTTGTTCAGGGAATAAGTGGTAGAAAATAAATACATTAAATAAAATAAAATTGATTGGATGGATGGATGGAAAATGACAGAGAATGATAGAAAAGCCACACTGACCCAGTATGTCTGTATATAGGCAATGAATTACATTACTGTATTACTGATGTCATTTTTTTAATCAATGCAAACTATGTATGGTTCATTAAATGCACCTTGTTCCTCTGCATCAGTATTTATTACAATATCTGAGAGACATGATTCTAAAATCTTGTGAATACTGCCATATGACTGTTTGTTGGTGTTGCTATAAGAGAAGCTTTCTGTGCCTGCTGACTCATCTGGATTCAACACAGCCAGAGCTTACAAAAGAGTAAGAACTCAAAAACTCTTCAATTAACCAGCACTGTTTGAACAGTGAGCACCAAAATGGTCAGCCCAACACACAAAACTAAGTAAGGTATAATGCCCAACGAGGTGTCCATTATCAGAAAATAATGAATGACGCAGAGACTTGAGCCAAGGGCGTTTGCCTCCACAAAGTAAATTATTATTATTATTTCTGATAATGGACACCTCAAAGGGCAATATCCCACTTATACCATGATAACTTACAAAGAAACTAAATATTAAAGCAATTATTAATACCTTAATTTTGTTGCAGCCAATCCCAACTGACATCAGGCAATAGGTGGGGTACACCCTGGACAGGGCCAACACAGAGACATACAACCATACACACTCACACTCACTCATTTGGGCAATTTAGAGTCTCCAGTCAGCCTATCCCCTGGGTGGGAGGATGTCGGAGTATCAGGAGAGAACCCACGCTACATGTAACATGTAAACTCCACACAGAAAGGCCACTGTTCAGACTTACCCCAGCCAAGACTCAAACCAGCAACCTTCTTGCTGTGAGGCCACAGTGATAACCAACTGCACCACTGTACAGGTCACATCAACAATTTCATGTTAAAAAAACACACTGAAAAGAAAAGCCTTTGCCACCATAAACACAACAAATAAAGGGAAGAGCCTTTTGGATGCACAAACACTAATTAAAAATAAATTAGATGACTACAAGTGGTCTGACAATGAATGAAGTTCATGTTTAAACGTGTTGCCAATGGTTTTATTCTCAGACAACAGTTTTATACTTGTGTTTACATTTATCATAAATTTAAAACGCTCGAAAGACAATTTTACAAAGAGATTAAAACATGCAAATCTGCAAACCAAACTATCATACTCATGACTTATGTTTTAAGTTAACACTTACTGTTCCAATACTTTGGTTCAGAAATAAAATATATTATCTGGTCATGTGTGTGGATTAATTTCTCAAAGTATTTTATTCCAGGCATCATAAATAAAAAGTTTAAATATACTTGATTAATTAAATTGATGTGTCTTCTTGAAGAAAAATGAGAAGAAAAATTTTTTAAGTTGTCAAAAATATGATTATTAAAAGAATACATGAATATAACAAAAGCTTTCCTGGATATGATGGTCAATCTACTCTAAAATCAGAGAACTGACCATCATATTCTGGTAGAGAAAATGGATGTAGTCGTCTGCACACAGGACAGTGATCCAGACTGGTACTACTGCATTTTAAATCATGTATCCATTGCATCTTAAGCCAGTAAACCTTTTGCAGTAATTCTCAGGTTTATTGCATCCAGTTGAATTAACATGTTGCAGTCATGTTACCTTCTGTGCACACAAAGCCTAAACTACCCCTTACCTCTCAGGAACAGTTAGTCAAAACCACATCAATCACCTGCATAAGTTCACTGCTTTCTGTGGTTATCAAACACATTAATTGCAATGCACTGTGATGCAAACAGCTGTTGTGGCCAACACAACTTAGCTGCCAATAGCTACTAAAATAGCTATTTAATTTATACAACTTAGATAAATGATAGGATGAAATGTTAGCCAGAAATTATGCAATAGATGCAGTGGCATGATGGGACCAGTGCTGAACCAAGACAAACACACTGCTGTTACATCCAATATGGTGAATTACTCCCATTTTCTTTGTGTATTATAAAAAAATAATAAGGGGAATTATTTTTATGTTCCTGTGAGCAGTGAACTTGGACCGAGCTGCTGTTAAAAGATATAAAACCACAGAACTTTACAAGCAAGTTTATACTGTCCCCTGGTGGCTGATGAGACTACACAGCAGACCCCTGAACTGTGACTCGAATAAGGTACTATAGCATTGTTCACATCAAAATGCTCTTGAGATTGATAAGTATTTGGTAGAACACTTTTGAATAATTCACTAGCAACCATAATTTGTGAAATAATCAGGACTGTATTGTTATAAAAACATGAAATATAAACAAGTGGTGTAAAAACAATTTCAGTGCCACATAAACTTCCACTGCAATTACTCTCCCACTTCCAAAATGGCATAATTTGATGTTGCAAATTGGGCCATGACATTTCAATTAGAGGGTTTAACCCCTGACCTAAAAAGGAACTGGGTAAAAACATCCCATGTCTTAAATGTCTCAGACTGTATCAAATATAATACATTAGGCCTTAAGGGTCTCTCTCTCTCACACACACACACACACTTTAGGGAGGCCTACTTAATTTACATAAGAACCAGAGTCTATAACAATGTAAAATATTCATATTTGATTACGTAAAGGAT
>JBAMIG010000012.1:11842832-11857411 GCA_037177335.1 Kiunga ballochi
GTTTTTTAATTCCCCATGGACATTTGCATGATGAGTGCATGACAGAAAAGTCTGGTGAAAAGTGAAATGAAGAAGGTCCTCTGGCCCTCTGTAGTAAACAGGTTACAAATACAGCTTCGTTTGAAAGACTCCATATGACAGGAGCAGCTAAAGACACCAGGCCTAACGACTCCCATCCCGACTCTACATCGATAAGGACACTGTGTCTGTTAACACGCTCACTAAAAAAATTTTTTAATGTGATGTAGAGATGTCAGGGAAGCAGGTACTTTAGTTAATTAAGTATTATTCAGATTTTATTTACTCTGCATTTCACCCTGACTTGTAGTTTCAGTATTTGTTTTAAAAAGTATATATTTGCTTTTTTTCAAGACAACTGCTCCATTTTCACTTAATAGATGTGCAATAATGGGGTACTGCAAAGCCATAATTAAATATCAGACATTTTTCAGTCGAGCAGAGGTAGGGAAATGTTAATTTATCAAGTTTTTTTTTTTTTTTTAGAAATTTCACTTAAAATATAGTGCAGGTTTCTAAACCTAACCGTTGCTCTAGATGCTGATAGTTGTTTCTCATCAGACATTGACCTACGAGTGTATGGTCCTTTGAAAATTTTATTAGATTTATAAAGTTTTTTTAAACATAATTAATTGTTTTGGATTTCATTTAACTTCTTTTAAGTTAATAATATTAAATATTTTTGCAGTGCTTTTTAAGTCAGGGATGACTCTTAGTTTTGTAACTGTAATAACTGCCATTTGTCAAGAACTTAAAATATTTCATGTTTTTGTTAATAAACACATTTGAAAGCAGTTCTTACTTTTAGTTTTCATCCTTGTTTTAGAGTAATAGTTTTTAATGCTTTGATATGTCATTTGTCATATTTGTATATGCTACTGTACATTGTTTATTATTATAGTGCTTGCTTTGAAAAAATTGTGAGTTGAATTGAAATCGCAATATCTGCCAAAAAATTGCAATATTTTCCTAAAATCGTTCAGCCCTACTACTACATCTTCTCCACATAATAAATAAAACACCTGTGTTTTGCTGTAGATGGAACCTCCCATGTCAGGTACTCCACCACTGGTACCAGATCCTGACAATCCGGGTGCTGAAAGAAGAACAGGAGAAAAAAAAGCTGTAAATCTATTAAGCAAGAAAGGGTGGGAAAAATTTAAATAGAAATTCAATTCAGGAATTTAATGGTAAAAGTAAACATGAAATGACATTCCACAACTAACAAGTGGATCTTGAACATTTAATGGCAATATCCAGTGTTAGTAGGATGGAGCCAGCCAGTAGGAAGACATTAAAAGCAAGGAAGTGTAGAGCCATGACTCTCACTTTATCCCCACCCTCTGGCATGGCCTATGTGCACATTTAAGTGCATTCACGCACATGCATATACACACCTATCTCCAGAGATCTTCACCTCCTTGATGGTAGAATCATCTCCAAATGTAAATGATCACATTTCCCCCCATGAAAAAGCACCCACTAACTTAGTGTGATGTTAGGAGTGTGTACCTTTCCCTGGGCCGCTGCCTGCTGACTTGGCCTGTGATTGGGCAGAGGCTCCGTACCCTGCCTTACTGTATTCCCCACCATGGGCTTGAGACAGGTCATCAAAGGCTGAAGGTGGAGGAAGAGTACAGAACAGAGGAGGAGCCAGAGCAAGCAGAAGAAAAGGTGGGGGTAGGAGTAGAAGGGAAGTTAGAGAGATTTGGTGAAGAAAACAGGAGTAACAGAAGATGAGAGGCAGGGAGAGAGAGGCAGTAAGGTAACCTGACTTTAACAGCAGCTGTGTCCAACTTCAGCAGAAGGTTTGAGCTGTGCATGCAGCATAAGCCCAAAAAATAAAGAAAATACAAGACCATATCCACACACATGCAGCAAGAGTTTTACAGACTCTCCTTTATTTTAACACCTGATTTTAAAGTGCATCTAATGAGCTTTTACTGGCATTTTGTTCAAAAATTTTAAAAATTATTTTAAATAATCTGTATTATTTTAGTAAAATCAATTCAACAACATATTACAACTACTTTGTTTTATTTTGAATTCACAACTAAATTATTTGAACAAAGACAATAATGACAAACTTCCTATTTAATCTGCTAAGTTATAGGTCTGAAAACAAAAATCACACTGAGTCACTGTTTTTTTTCCTCCCAATCTTACCTGTACCATATGCATGCTGTCCATAATTGGGCTGATGCTGCTGGTGGTATTGATTGGAGGGGTTGGCCAGACCCATTGCAGCTTGCTTGGCTGAGGCTGGAGGCACAAAAACTGTGGGGCCATACTGGAAGGCTGAGGGAACGCCAGGCATCCCAGCATAGTACGGCAAACCTGTGAGGTCATAAATTAAAGGACTATGTAGCAACTGTTAAAGACATAATAGAGAAAATATAATATTAATAACCATTTTAATTGTTTTTAATCTACATTGCTGTAAGGAAAATATCCAAATATTTTAATAGATTTTTTATTCTAAACAAGGTTTTTTTTGCAGAAACATTTTTGCAGGACTTTCATGCTTTTAGGTGCTTCAAATTTCTTCAACAATACATTAATTAATTTATAAAAAAAAAAAAAAAGGCTATAAAGGTTGTGATATCAACCAAACTTTGATTTGCCATACCGGTGTAACCATAGCCAGGGGGTAGCGGTGGGTTGAGGAAGGCCTGGTTCTGTGTCTGCTGACCCTGGTTCTGACTCTGCCCTTGTGTACCTGTCTGTTGTGTCTGCTGGGACTGCCCCCCAGCTGTGGAGAGACTAGTTGGTGGAGCAGGGGATGAAGAGTCATTCCTTCCAAACTTTGTTGCTTCACCTGCTTTGGAAAACAAACAAAATACATATTAAAAAAGGATGTGGGAGACTTTCCCAATAAGTTGTTGTTTTCATGTTTGCACCATGAAAACATAAAAAAAGGGCCCAAAAAAACATGCTCAAGAGTAAAAATGCTATACACAATATGTGACTAGGTGTGTTATGTCATTAAGAAAGGAATGATTGTAAAGATCTTTTATTCTTGCTTCAAACAATAAATTCAGTAAAATGGTATACATTACTTACCAGAATAAGGGTTATTGACAAGCCCGTCTCTTCCAGGGATAGGAGCCGTAGTGCCAGGGAATGTTACACCATAGTAATCCTGCTTACAGAAGTTTAATTGAAATGCGGCCACTCTTTAGAGGTTTGTTATTTGCCTGGCTAACATGGATCTTTTTTTTTTTTCATATTTATCAAACTAACAATGAGCACACATGCAATTTTAAGGGGAGGTGGCAAAAAAAAATATGTAAAAACATATATGCAAAAATCACATAATAGATATCTTTATGTGTTTGATATGAAACATTTAAGGGCTCGTGTTAGTCAAACCCAGTCATCTACCAATAGCCCAAAGTTGGTAACAATGAAGTCTACATTAGTCTTAGACATTTTATTAGAATATAATGATGAAAAAATGTGTGATGGCGTGAATGTGACATGCAATGTGAAGTGCTTTGAACAACTATACAACTACAGGCCATTTCCACATCATGCAAACTCACCAAAGGAAGTCGAGACTGCAACATCTGCAAGTCTTCATATCCATAGATCTGCTGTTGAGAGGAGGACATTAACATATATTATCTAATTTGAGAAAACTTTGAGAAATCTCTCAAAAGATTTAATAATACCAGTCCCATAACTGTTCCCCACAAGTACTAAAGTTTAGATTGAAATTATAATGTTCTTAGATCATATGAAGAAAAATAAACAATTTTTCAGTGACAATTCAAGTTTTGAATTCAGTTTAAAACAAAAACTTTTTGGTAAACTTGTATTATAAAAAAAAAACCAGAAGCATAAACATGTTTTTAAATCTTTACTAAATAAAAGTATAAAGAAAGTCGACAAATACCGGGTAAGCTGGGAGCAAGCCACCAGGGCCCATTATGTACTGGTTTGCCAGGAGAGGCGGCACACCTTGAGCCAAGTTGGGAGGAGCTTTACCTAACAAAAAGAAAAAAAAACTATTTTCTAAAAAACTAAATAAGACATTTTACTGGAAAGATATTTATATTTATTTAGAGACTCTTTCAAATTCCTTTCTACATCCAGGTGATAATGATAATGTACCAGAAGTGGTGGTGAGCAGAGGTGCTGTGCGGCTGCCTGCAGCTGAAAGTGTGGTGTTTGGGCCATTCTGAGTCAGTCCAGGTGCTCCAGACTGGTGCAAACCATTAGTAGATGAGCTACTGATAGCTGGGGTAGCCGATGCACCAGTATTAACTTGATTGGATGACGAAAATACATGAAGGTTGTTGCTGGTCTCCTCGTTGGTCATCTGAAGTAACAAAGATAAAGCAGAACAGTGTCATAAGAAACAGTTATCTTTAGAAAAAGTTTTAAAAAAAGAGGCTGAGTTAACAACTTTAACAACAAAATACTATTTAAAAAGTTACAGAATGACACCAGAGAGGAAGTTTGTGTATTTGTGCAAGTACAATACTTACTGTGAGGGAAGAACTTGTGGTGAGGGCTGATGCAGATGAGTGAGTACTGCTTACATGACTACAAGAATAGATAAAAAAAAAAAAATACTCAAGACTGTTTACATCAGAAAGTATGATTACTTCACTCTAGTGAAAAGCATTTATAGGATAAAACTACACTGTGTCACAACTTTGTCCTGATGCCACACACATTGACTCACACACATTTCTAAAGGTAAAGAGCACGTGTTTTAAAGCATGTCAACAAAGGATGTGAAGAGGAAAACAGTCATGCTCCAATGAGGAACAAGCTGAATATTTCTCCTCTTTCGGTTTTAGGACTGAGAGCGCCATGCCCATCATAGGAAAGAGCAACACTGAACATGTAGAACCTGTCATCATAGGGTTATATTTTAAGTAATAAAGTAATTTCACATCACCAGGACATTAAATAATTTTAATTGTTTCTCTGGTGGGCGTTTGGTTTGTTCTTTTTAACCACAGTCTTTGTGGAAAACTGATTTACAGGCAAGTTGAAACGCATTTGAAATGTGATGCAACTTTACAGCCGAGTATAGCCGTCACATGAGTTTTTTGTCATTATCACACATTATATTGCTACTATAAAGCTGTAATGGGTAGGTTACCCGTCACATGAATACATGATTTAGCGTAGCTGAACTTAAAAATTGAGGGATTTATACCCCGTTCATTAAGCCTGTATCCAAGTTGCATAAGAAAATGTGTTTGGAACAATTATGTGTGTGCTAGATGCTAGAACTGTCATAGAATATCTTACCTGCTGAGAGAAGGGGTAGGTGTTGAGTGAGCAGGTGTAACTGCAGGGGGAGGGACATGATGAGCTGAGGCACTCTCACTCGTCATAACAGGAGAGGCAGTTTTTCCTGTTCTAGTTGAGGATGTTGCTGGTTTAAAAGGAAATGAGAGATATTTGGAGAGTCTTGTATGTATAAGCTACAAAATGAGTTTAGGAGAATGAATACAAGAATGACAGGTTTACAAAGAGGCTTTTTCCCTTATCATATATATTGAGCAAACAACATTGTACCAGTGTTTATCCGCTGAAGCTTTTAGAACTGAATGGTCAAAGTACTCACTTTCCTGTGTGCTCTGTGTCTTCATGCCAGTGTAGCCATTCTAAAAAACATAAATATTCAGTCTAAGTTTTGTGGTTTAGTTCATAATAAATAAAGTATTTAAGAAATAAAAAATGTTTGTCTGTATGCTTGGAAGTTCAGATAAAGTAATTAAATCCACACAGGAGCTTGATCTTACAGTCAAAGGAGCAGTAGCAGCCAACTGAACATCTTTGCTTTGAGAGAAGCCGAGATGGGGTGGAAGAGACCTGGGACCACTGTTCTCTACACGGCTGGCCGTACTAGGGACAGAGGAAGGTGTTGCACCAGGAAGACCAATGGATGGGGAGAGAGTAGCACTGGGTAGACCCATAGATGGTAAAGGGAAGTTGGCATCTGATACCGGTAAGCTGTTCATGTGTTCACTATTCACAGAACCAAGAGAAAATAGAGAGAATGTTTTAAAGACAAAACATACCAATAAGTTAACATAAATCAGCATGATGACACCATTGTTTACTGGTTTGGCACAGAATCCCAATTACCAAAGTGATTTCATACAACATTTGGTTTATTTAAAAAAAAAAAACGAAAAAAAAAAAAAAAAAAAAACTAAAATGCTTCCAGGTTAACAAGCATAATTCATACAAAAAATGAACCGTACAGACCAATTCAAAAACAACATGCATATATACCTCACAGCTCCAGGCTTGGAGAAGATGCTGTTCTGTGGTTGCTGTGTGGGAACAGCAGCAGGCATGGAGATAGTTACTTGGGCCAGAGCAGAGGTGTGTTCCCTGGTTGACTCAGTCTGTAACACGTCTGTTGTTGCACTACCAGCTTCAGGCCCAAAGTCAAGTGCTCCGAACTGAACATTCAGACCAGATATATCTGCAGAACCTGGCATCTCCACAGCCGATGATGGAATCTGAGGCAAATCAAACATGTTTTAATTATAAAAACACAGAAAACTGTCCTTTGAAGTACTACCTTCTCTTGTATGCGATATAAATCTTCCACAATTACTACATAAAGCTTAATATGCAATTAAACAAAAGAACTAACCTTTGAAGGAGGAGGTACTCTTCGTTTTTGTGTCTTTAATTGCCGCTGAGGGAGCTCAGTCATTGGAGGCTCCAGGTTTGACAGCTTACTTCCTGGAGAAGCCCCATCCCTTGCAGGAAAAACAGAGGACTCGTGACCTGAAATTTAAAGCAATACATTTGTTTATAATTTCATTAAAAGTCACAGCACCACAAATTGTCAGAAGACAATAAAAATATTAATGCATCTATGACCTGATGAAATAGATACTAGTGTGTTTCCAGTACAGTTTCCAGTACTTTTGAACACAGTACTTCAATACAGAAAAAAAAAAGAAAAGATCAATAACTACACAATATTATCAATAATTTCAATTGGAAGTGAGGGTTAAACTATATCTCATTTGTTAGGTTAAGCAGTCTTTTATTTTAATGTTGTGTAGTATTTTCTTAAGACTTTCTGCCCTTTATAAAAGTTCACTACATCACTGTACTGCAGTCCTACCGGGTGGTGTGGGGACCTGTGGTCCATGGGACTGAGACAGACCCAGGGGCTCCGTTGTGGGAAGAATAGAGGATTGTTGCTGCCTCTGGGCCAGCTGGCTGAGCACTGCTGATGGCTCTGGTTGAAGCGTCATTTCCACTGTATATCAAACATTTTTAGTTTAAAAAACAAAAGACTGATATAAAAGTACTGTTCTAATATTTGGTGTTGAATTATCCACCTTAAGATGAACTTACAATGTTGGGCGATAATAGGGCCATTCTCCACCCTCTGAGGTTTGGCATCTATAGAGGGTGAGGAGGCAGGAGCAGGAGTCTGCCCTACATCCTTGGAAACATTGTTGCTGCTGGTTGATGACAACATTTGACTGGCTTTGTGACCAAGCCGAGGTCCGTTGTTGAGATGCTCGGCTGTCCGAATGTCAGGGGTTGATGTCTGCTTAGGTGCATTCAGGGAACCAAAACCAGAATCTATGACTGAAGACTGCCAGGACAACATAGGCAAACCATTAGAAAGAAAAGCATGTCAGTATTATGCATCAGTATTAAATGTGTAAGAGTGTGCATACCAAAGCAGCATGTGCATAGGTGGTGCTAGCAGAGGCAGCATGGGCGTAGCTGTTGGCTGTGGCATGGGCGTAGCTGTGTGTTGCAGTACGTGTATTGTGGTGAGAATTTGTGAATACAAGGCTTTGGCCCAAATTTTCTCCCGATGGGTCTTCGACTATTGCCCCCAAGTCAGAGTCCATAGACCCTCCTACAGCAACTCCAGTTTTAGGTAGTAGGCTTGACAGATCCACGCTGAGGAGAGACAGGAACAAGATTTAAAAAAAAAGGGGGGGACCTAAATGTGAAGTTGGGGAGAAGTGTGCAAAAGGGAATTGGTTGAATAAAATGTATTTCTCCAGAGTAAACCCTGCTTTGTCTGGCTCTGTAAGTTCACTGGGACTTTGAGAAGGATGATCTTACTTGTGTCCAGGTGTGATGTGGTTTGTTGGAGCAGAAGAAGCAGTGAAAACTTTGGTCTCAGACAACTGAAGTAAAAACAACCAGTTATTCAATTATTAATGTCATATATACACAATATTTCCAATTAGTGCCAAACAATTAATTGATAAGAAATTAGGCAGCCATATTTTAAACATCAGTCAATATATAATGTGCAATTGTGTTTGTTCACATTGAAGTATTGTAAATTCCTTTCAGATCACACAAAAGTGCTGCCTTACATCTTCATTCCAGTCCTCTGAAGTCCAATCTTCATAATTGCCTGCCCAAGCCCCTGGGCAAAAAATAAAAAAAATAAAATATAGACAAGTTAGCGTTGCCATGATCAGTACTTTTACTTTATGTATAAATTAGTTTTTCCAATTTCCAACTTCAGTTTCACACATAGTAGTCTAGAATTAGTCACTGAGTGATAGATTGCTATTATTTAATAAAGAATCCAACAATACAATAAAAAAAAGCAGACATTGGTTTTAAAATGTGGCATTATTTCATGCAATTTCACTTACCAGTTCCCTCTGCGGTTTCATTGCCATCGCCTTCAAAATGCTCCTGGCGAGCTCCGGAGTTAGCAGTGTAGTCAGCTGGATTGAAGGTGCTGAAAGTGTGGAGGAAGGTAGAGACACACATGAATGTGAGGAATTGCACAGCAAATAAATCCTTTCCTCTTTGCCTTTCCATTGAGAGGTTCAGAAATGTGGTTTTCCACATATTTCATTTTTAAGATATGTGCTTGTAAAACATCACCACCTCTTCAGCTTATTTTGACTTCTAAATTTACATTTCAACCATGTTCTTACCCCATTCCCTGTGAAGAAAACCTGTTACCAGCAGCTCCTCTTCCTCTGCCACGACCCCCTGGTCCTGAAAATGTGTAGAAAAACAGCCAACTGACCACTGCTGACCACCACCCTTTAGCCTCAGTTCTTCAAATTTAAGAATGTAGCAGATTTCAGCACATTAAGTAACAGTGCCAGAGACTAATTATTCCTAATACATTTAATGTAGAAGCACATACATGCACATGTCTAAGTTCCTTTCCATCAGGCTAAATATTTCCTAAAATGTGGTACAATTTTAGTGTATTAAAAAGACAGTCAGTAATTACAGGGAGACAACCCATAATAGACTAATGCTAATTTAACCCAGATGCAGAGGACGAATAAGCAGGACAGACAGTTTTAACCATGTCCTGTCTCAGTTATGTACTAATTTTGTCATAATTTGTCTTAGACATCCTTCACTTGGCGCAGAAAAATGAGAAATACTGCCTGAAATCGCAAGGGCAGTAGTGACCTTATAAGCCGACATATATCAAGCAAAATAATCAAAAAGGTCATCTTGGAAAAAGAGGTGGAACAGGAAAAAGACTAGAAAGTGGCAAATAAAAAACATCCAAGTTGAAGAAAAAAAACAAATGCAGAAATAATGGAAGAATTTGAAGAGAGATTTATAATGTTTATAACTGCAGTCAACAACCAGGGACTGGCTGCCCAGCACTGCCCACTAGGTGATGAACCGACTCAGTGTTGCAACATTGCAACACACTTTTGCACTAAATGCACTTTTCCATTTATACAAGTAAGGGAGCATAAATGGAAGGAGGAGTTGAAAAAGTTTCATAGGAAAAAAATAATTCTCCAAGAGAAACATCTCAAACAGATTTCCTCCCCCAATCGGTTTTAAAAGTTACAGTTCAAATTACTCTAAAAAGACAAGCAGCTGAAAAAATGACTAATGCACGCTTAAAGGAAATCCTGTTATCTGATAACATTTCCACTGAAAGAAACCAAAAACAGTCCTTTTGAAAACGTATAAATAAGCTGGGTTCACGTGCTCACCTCTCCCTCGCCCTCTGCGACCACGGTCTGCCCCCCTTTCTCCAAGGGCCGCCTCCAACCCGTTTTCTTCTGACCGACCTAAAATACAGCAGGAATCAAGGCAAGGAAAGAAAATGAGACGAGTGAAACTGTATCAAGTAACAGATTTAACATACATACAGCTGAGTTTTATCTAAACGCCCTTTTTCCATTTCCTACCTTCACGTCCTCGACTGATGCCTCTGCCCTTCCTGTTGGGAACTCCCCGTCCACGACTTGCTTCCCTCTCTCCTTTTTTTACCCTGCTCTCCTTTATCTCTGAGGGTATTGCTTCCTTTCCAAGGCCACGCTTTTTTCCCACAGTCTCCCAAGAGTTCTGAAAAAGTTAACAGTGTGATATTGGAACTTCAAAAATAAAATCTATGAATAATTATATTTTACATTTTGCTAAAGCACAAAAAAGGACTAGCCATGTACCATAAGTATAAACATGTGAGGATGAATTGATAGTACCGGTACACACACTTACTGTGACTGAGGTGCTCTCAAGTAGAAAAATGATGGCTCTGTTTACATCTTCATTGCAGTCATGGAAGGCTACCATACACTCATCTTGAGTTTTTCCAGTTACCTCAATCAACTAAACACCCCCCACCAATAAAGATATTTAGTTGGAGTAAAATGTGACAGTCTGGAAATTTTACAAATAGCAAAGACAATTTTATTCAAAATTAACTAACCTGTTTGATCTTGTCTTCAAAATCGGCATCATTTTTGTCATATATCATTTGGGCTAAACGAATCTGTTCTGCTGTGGCCTGGTACACAGACAAAATTTAAGAAAAAAAAAAACAAAGTACATTTCCTCAGTTTTTCAATTTAAAACATACATAAAACCAAATGCTACTCAAACTGACTTATTTTCTTTAATCTACTCCAATTGTTCTGCATAACAGATTTTCAAAAGCAACATAATTTGTATTCTTCACTTCAATGTTAAAATAGTGTCCACAGACTGCTTTCAAATACACTTATACCAGACATATTAAACTTGTAATACCCCACCTGTATCTGTTTCTGTGGCTGTGTTTGTGTTGTGGTGGGCACCGGCTTGTCCCGAGTCCCCCGGGCTTGATTGCTGACTACTGAAGTCATGCTATACAGTATATACAAAACAATGTATGTACAAAATAGAAAAAGAAATCTGGAAAGGGATAAAGAGGAAACAGAAGCAAAGAGAACTGGTGGTCATCCCATGAAATGGTCACAGCATTATTGTGCTGAAATGCAGTGTCAACTTTATTTGCATTGCTAGTGCTGTACACAGAATATAAACAGCCTGAAACTCACTGATATACCATGTAAGACTATAACCCCCATCTGTCGCCCCCACATCTCTGGTTAAATATAGCCAGCCAAGAGGGGGACTGTTCAGGTGTCATCTTACAGCTCCCACTTCCACACAAAAACACTGTAGGAGCCGACATGCACTACTGTTCCATTTATCTACTAAAAGGGAATATTTATAATGCAGATCATATCATCTCAACATAAAGAACATACATTTAATGCCAGTCTGAAGAATATAGGTCGAAAGCATTAAAGTAGCATAAGTTATATCACATGCAATTTTAGGCTTTAACCAAACAGAAACTGTTTATTTCCACGCCTAGGATCACAGATGAAACGGACCAACAGTGATCATAAATGTTTGACTAATCAGAACGGGTTGAAAAAAAAAACACACAGTTGACACTACAGTGAAGCATGGTTAGCATCAACAGTATAGTTAAAATATGTACCCCAGTGTTATATGCTTGTTAACACAAACGACTAATCTGATTTGGTAGCGGTTACAAAACGACTGATGGATATAAAACGGACACGGATTAACGTTCACATTAGGTCACTTGGTACCTAATAGCTATAGCCTGGCTAATCGATTGCCTTTGTTTCCATGTGCGTTTCGTTAGTATCACTTTACTTAAAATGACATATCATTCGGAAAGATATTAACACAACAACTTCGTGATTGGCAAAATGCTAGGAAATTGTTGTTAGCCATTACACTCCATCGAATCGACTAAACGAAACAGATCCAACGATGAACCCTTTTGTGTAAACCGGGGGGAAAGCTAATGTTAGCCGCAAGCTAACAATTTAAAACCGAAAAAACAGTGTCGCGTGTTTCCTTAACGGTCATAACAGATTATTTTTGACATTTCACGTCTAGGTAGGGTAGGTAGGGGTACATTGTTTGCTAAATATAATTAGCCATAACAGTTTTAGGCAACAAAAAGTTAAGTGCCCGGCATGTGAACGGCCCGTACACATACACAATGCGGCACTAACAGTATAACCACATCGCTGACTTGTTAGCAAGATAGATAGCTAACAACCAAACAAGGCGAAGGGTTACAGGAATAGGTCATTTGAACTTTGCCGGAAAAAGTAGTACGTGGGGCGTTAAAGTTTTTGGAAATTTTTGAATCTATCTAACTATTAAATATAAATATATATTAAAAAAAAAAAAACTTTACCTGCTAACACGCTTCGCTCAGCCAGCAGGCAGCAGCAGATGCTGTCACGTGACCCTCCGCGCCGTTGTTTAACGTTGTAAAAGAAAAAGTAGCTGCCAACCATATTCTATCAATCTGGTCAGATGGTCTAACATTGCGTCCTGACGTGCGCGTTCACGTTCGGTAGCTTGCGCATTAGTTCCTAGGTTGCCAGAGAACAGGCATGATTTTTAATCATCAAAGGTGCTTCTAAGTCTTTAAAGATATTATATAGTTGTTTTGTTCGATACAAAAAACTGACTTAAACCTCCCATTTCTGAAAGAAAATATATTTGAGCTGAATCTCTAGGGTAAGCCATGAAATAAATAACAACACCAGTTATCTTCAGATAAAAAATAAGACTTTATGTTTGGGTTTGTTTTACTTTGGCAACAAAGTAGAAAAATAACAAACAACTATGAAAAAGATATTTCTCAAAAAACATTGAGCATAATGCATTTCTCTATAATGCAAACGTTTTTTAAATCTAAACCATTATTTTAGCAGAAAACAAACAACAAGAATATAATGTTTAATAAAAACAAAAAAAACGAACAAAAAAAGAGAAACACCCAATACCAATTTGCAGTCACCTAAAAGTAGCTTTGGACATGCACCACTTGCTAAGTAAATGCTGATCTTACTTTACTCAGAGCTTTGGAGAGGTTCACATTTGACCAAAAATGTCATATTAAATGAAATATCAAGATCACACCACAAATTGACAACTAGGACCTTTCCACGCAATTATACATAAAACTACAATCCACATTACAATAACAAGGTGATGCTAAAAATAAACAATTAAGATGAAGCAATGAAGGAAACTCACCAAACCAATCCAACACAGGCTCACATAAATTCCAGCTTTTCAAGTTTCATTAAAGTGTACTTATTACATTAAAAAATTCTACCAAATGTATTGCTTTCAACATGAGAAAACACATTTTATCAAGTTTATTTTACTGAAAAGAAATGTGTGACATTTGTACAATGACAAATAAATGAAGTAACTTAAATATAAAAAAAACACCAATTAGAGACTAAAAATTGATAACTTTCTATAACTATAAAAGTAAATCAAACTCATTTAAATAAAAAGTTCAGTTTACATAATTGAATCACAGTCAGTGTTTCTTTTTTGGGATTGGCTTTGAGACTTATTGGAAGGAAAATGTTTTAGAAATGGCTGCAGCTGAGTTTTCATACTGTGTGCACATCTTGATTTTCTTTCTATGATCTCTGCCAGCTTGTGGACGTATTCCCCAAATGCCTATTAAAGATGGAGACAAGAGGAAACAACATTTATATCTGATGGTTATTAAAAGAAAGGAGTATAACTTAACAATTTGTTGATGTGATTTAGTCTAACCATGTCCTTTTGCTGGCACAAAAGTTTCTTCTCTTTACAACATAAATCTTCCATATCTTTCATCTGCTCCAAATGGGCCTTGACAATACACCACCTAATGTTAGATTGAGTGAGATAAAGTAAAGTATTAGCCTGTGGACATCAAATTCACATATATATTTGATGACAGAACTCTTACTTACTTGACGTGGTTCAAGTCTTCCAGGGAAAGCAGATGGACTGTGGGTCTAATTTCCTGATTGCTAAATGTTTTTTGCCGCTCTAAATTTGTGGAGTTGCTCGGTTTATGTGAAATATATGAATGGCTGGATTGGTCTGATGGTAGTTTACTAGTGAAAGCGGTGGAACCTCCTGATTGGTGCGTTGTAAAGGAGAATAAATGTCCGTTCTTCTCATCACATGCATGAATTGATGGATTTTGAAAACTGGGTAAGCCAGTATTGTCAAAGTGTTGGACAGAGGGTAACATGAAAGATGGGTGCACAGATGCACAGGAAGAAGATTTAGGTGGAGATGCACTGACATTTTTTGTATTGGCTGGTATTGAATGGGTTTTTTGGCTGTCCTCTTGATTCTGGATTAAGCTCAGGGAAAACCCGGGAATGTGAGGCTTGTTTGTACCTGGACATAAGAAGAAACTGTTAAGTGCTTTCAGTGCACACACACACACACACACACACACACAC
>JBAMIG010000012.1:11862461-11895407 GCA_037177335.1 Kiunga ballochi
TTGTTGAATGTCTCACTGTTTGGTGGTAATCTGGTGAGGTTGAAGGTAGAATTTCCTCCTCTGATGTCTAGCGTGTGATAGTCACACTGACAACAACCAGCATGTGCATCTTGCTTGCAGTTGCTGCTCTCTTGTTTACCATTTAGTTGATAATTTCTGATGTGAAGCTGAGGCTGCATAGGCATGGCTGATCCTTTTTCCTGGACTGTCTTAATATTTCTGTTATGACTTGTAACAGCATGAACTGTATCTGCACAATCAGCAAACGGCCTCTGCTGGAGATCAGTGGGCTTGTCATTGAAATTGAGACATCTGCAAACGTGGGATGGTCTCGCAAAACTATGTACATCTGGATTTGAAAGGCCAGCTCCACTTTCATCTTGAACCTCCTTCACATCTTTATCAGGATGTCCATAATAAACTGAACTGCTACCATCCTCTGCAGGATAGCTCTCAATACCATCATCATGTGCAATACTATTTGGGTTTTTCATCAGTTGGACCAGTTGAAAAAGTCGAATCCTGTCCTCCATAGAGCGGATTCCCAGGAGGGGATAGTCTACCATGCTTAACCCTGAAATGAGGTCTGCACTGCAAACACCCATCGCTGTAAATCTAAGAGACAGAACAAAGAGGAGTGCAAATAATCTGACACAGAACAACTCTGCGTTTTAATGTCTTAACTTCGGCTTACCTTGCATAGTGACGCTGTAGTCCAACAGCTTGCAGACACTCGTACAGGTAAATTGTCATTTCTTCCCCTGCTGTTTTCTCTCTTTTTTGTCCATTACTTTACCCCACCTGCACTGGAAGAGGCTGACATGTCACTTTAGTCTCTGCATCCGTTGATAAAAAAAAAAAGCAAAAGCAAAGACAAGAACCAGATAATTATACAGCCGCTGGATGAACTTACACAGAAAAGAAAACTGAAATCTGCATTGCATCCCACCATCACCACAAAAAGATATATCTTACCTGTCAGGGAACTATAGCCCATGGTTGCTCACTGTATCGTTGCTATCTCTGTGTTCTGCTGATGGTAAGGAAAGCCTGGAGTACCAGTATAACACTGAAATCTGACACTAGAGCAAAACAGAGCCATGGCACCACCATAAAATCGTCACACATTTCTCTACAGTGTCAAATTTAAATATAGCAAACATAGGCTAGCAGCTGCTGAATTTTACTGTAGACTAATTAGCAGCTGCAATGGTTTTGAGGTATGGCATCATTGCGAGCATGTTTCCAGTCTGTCCCACTCAGTGTAACAATCTCACACTTTCCTTCAGGCTTTACCACAGTCAGTCCATTATGCAACATCAGACACTGTTGGGAACAAATAACAAACCAAAATTAAAAGTATTTCAATTATAGTTGTAAACCAATAGTCAATTTGAGGTTAGAACAATAATCTCCAAAACTAAAAGAAGTATACTTTTTGAATCACCTCTAATTAATGTTATACATGGATAGCTAACTGTCAAAGCATTTCATTTTCCCTAATGTTAGAATAAACCAAAGGACTCAGTCCAGACATTTCAGCTTCAAAAGATAAATTAAAGAACGTGTAATGTTTAACTAACCAAAGGCATTAATTTTTCAGCAAGTTGCAGACTTGACTGGTATTTCCGTACACAAACTAGGTCTCCATGACGACAAAAAAGTTCAAAGTGCTCATTTTTCCTGCTGCGCCGGCGAACTAAATGCCATTGAAGCAGATACATTAGAAATAAAAGGCAAAAATGTGAAGACACGACTGCTCCCACCAAAAAAACGCTCAATTCAGCATTACATTGGGAGATAATCCGTCAAAGGGCTTAAAGCTCACCAGTAAAGCCATTAAGACAAAAAGCCCTTGCACACTAAACCATCTACCCCACTGGATTTATTGCAAACGTAATGAGCAATGAAAACTGGTGGAGTGGAAATGCATTTGCTGTGATAATATACAGATAAATATGTGCATTTTAGGTGAGTGTACAGAAACCTAAACTATGTAACACAATCAATGTAACTTAATGTAGTTACAAGTGTTTGATAGAAACACAGCATTAAAAAAAAGAAAGCAAACGAGAAAGAAAAAATAATCAGTAAAACTATAGCCTACATAGTGTATTGCACAATATATTTAGGTAAAAGTAAAGTAGTTGCACCACAATTCAAGCAGAGTCCAGTAAACATTATCCCCAAAACAGATAAAATATACTACAATGTGAAAAAATATATAATGCCGTTAGCGCACAGTTTCTAACAGACTATAATTTTTCCTAAAAAAGAGGAAATCAAAACTTATTTTAAACCATTCATTTACAACTACATCTTTGTTCATTACTTCACTACAGTCTTTTTCTTTTTTTTCTTTTTTTTTTGTCAAACTGTATCAGGCACAAATTGCTTTATTTTTTGTTTGTTGTTTGGGTTTTTGACACTAAGTATCATATACTGTACAACAGATAAAAGGGCTAAAAATGACCAAATACAATACACTTTAAATGAGTGTGTTTAAATAGCCATTTATCGGGTTGATCGAAAAGTTCCGTGTTTCACTGGGGATACAATTAGATGTAACACACAGCGTTAGCTCTACTTCCGTAAACATGTTCATTTTATCATTTGGTGCATGCAGATAATTTACCAAATCTGTTTGATAAAGATATCGCGTCATCGAGTCCATGTTTGTGTATGAATTATGCGAGATAAACGACATGCCTCTTTTCAGATATCATTATCTTTCTCAACAACCAGTTTGAAGACCAGCATCTGCAACTTGGGACAAAATCTGCTGTCATGACAATCAGCTACAGAGCATAGGTCCACACAGGTGTAGAAAAGGTAAGTTAATTGAATGTTTAGACATTAATTAAGCATTTATAAAAAATAAAAAAAATGCGATGTTGTCTGTTTTTGTGATATAACTTAAAATAAATAAATACAATAAAAAAACAACATACACATACCAATCAACCAATTTACCAATGCATGTATGTATTGATTAAAATAATTATTCCAATAGATTGAAAAAGTTTCGATTTTCTGTCCTATTTTGGCATATTTAAAAAAAAAGTCTTAAAATAAGGTCGAAATGAAAATTAACAGGAGTTCCTGGTAACTATTCCACTTTATCTATTTTTCTATTAACTTTGTATTTAATATTTTTGTGATCTGATTGTCACCTCTAAGAAAACATCAGCATGTCCTCTGAGGAACAGATTTCCCAGATATCCTCTGCATTGTCATTTCCCTCTCCTTCCTCACCTACTCCTGCCTTGCATTTCATCGGGAAGAAGGAAGACATCATCAAGGCTGGACGAGTGACCAAGCTCGTGAATGGCTGCAGAGATATTCTGGTCTTGTACCACCAGGGGCAACTTTTTGCAATGGACATGCACTGCTACCGTAAGTTTTGAGTGGATGTGTGTTGTTGGTGTTGACATTTCTGCTGCGGCACATCACACTGTTGTAATACTCCAGTTTATAATACATTATGCTTTTTCCCCCCACTGATAGATTCAGGGGGCGCATTACAATACGGAGACATTGAGGTGATCTTTCTGATATTGTGTGTAAATATGTAGTACATTTACTCAAAAACAACAGGCATTAATTGACACTATTCTGTGTAAGAATTAGCATATAAATGTATTATTTATTTTCACAAAGTCATTACAGGACTGTCATGAATTTAACACCCAGTTTTATGTTATGTCACCATCAGGAGTTTAATGGGCGGCTGTGCATTGTCTGTCCGTGGCACAAGTATAAGATCACACTTGCTGAAGGTGAAGGGCTTTACCAAGCAGTGGATGACCCTACAGCCAAACCACTAAGGACGAGGTGGTGCTCCAAGGGTGTCAAACAAAGAATTCATGAAGTGACTGAAATCAAAGGAGATGTGTACGTAACACTAAATGACTCCAGTGTGGCCGTTGCGTCAGATGTCTACCAAACTGAGAAATACCGGACTGTCTTACTCAATGCAGTGTCAAAACCCAAACTAAAATAATTGGGAAATGACAAAAGAATGGTTTAATTATGCAACACAAAATATCCTTCTGCTTCAGGCATATTTTAGGATGCCTTGTTTGTTTTTTACTTGGAAAAATTGAGAAATTATATTTCTGTCAGGAGTTGTAAGGTGTGTGTGTAAAGTGTGAATTGAAGTATGACCAATTGTATAGAAAATATATCAATTTATGTCTATTTGGACTTATTGGTTATCTCTTCATTCTATGCCATATTAGTCAACTTCAATATTTTTTTATGAAGCTAACTTTATTAATTTTATACAATTTCTTTTAAAGTTTAATTATTTCAACTACAATGTTTTGTTTGACTGATGTGACTCTTTAAAATTTAGCAAAGTATTAAAGATTCAGTGTTTGTGTTTTAACTGGATGAAAACCTTTGTACAATATTGGAAAAAACAATAAACTTTCCTATACAAATTTGATGCAGTTAATTAATTGATTAATATATTGTAAATTATATACTTTATTGATAAATAATTCTAACTGGGGTGTCTTTGAATGGAAGATATAAGTGTAAGATACATTAAATTATGTTAATTATCTATGGCAGAACATGTCTCAGTATTACATAATTAGTTTTAAATACAAACATTTTATTTTGTGTGTACTTTAATTTATATTATCGTATCATGTACCGTTGTAAAATCTAATCTCCACACATCAAGTAAATTAACAGTATGTGTGCAGTAAAGACAATCAGTCGCTTGATGGCACCACAGCGCCTCACGCAAGAATATGTAAAGTAGAAGAATGGTAGTAGGTCGCATAGTGATGACGCATTGGAATTCATCGCCGCGATGCTTTGGGCAAACACCTATTGTTTATGTCATATTTGAATAAATAGTTATACGAAATTACATATTAACGAAGTGTAAGATATAGGTTTTTTGTGCTGCTTAGGTTGTGAGTTGATGACGAAGGCCAACAGAAGATAAAGCGGAGTTACAACAGTTGACACTTTTGTCTCTTCTTTCTGAACGATCATTTAATAAGTTGTGATGGCACAAGGTTTGTTTTTCTTAGCTTGGCTCGCGATAAGTGATTCTTTTATACTGTAGTTTTTATATTTAACTTTTTAGGAAGTAGTAAATATATTCCTTGTGTATGTGTGATGTGTATTTAGCTAAAAACAATACTTTTAATGTCTTCTGCAGAGGATGAAATTAATCTGCTGGTCATTGTGGTGGATGTAAATCCGATATGGTGGGGTCAGCAAGCTCAACGTGAGCCACAGGTATCATCTTTAGCATGTTGTTTAGTATTTTAGAAGCAAAATAAATAAGGCATCATGTGTAAATCATGAATATAATCTTTGTTTTCATATTACAAACATGTACAGTATATTATTCTTTTTTATTTTAGCAATGTGTGTGAATGTGTGTATTTTAGAGAAGAAAAAGTAGCCTACAGATTTGCCTTTATAAATGTAGTCTAAGAAGTAGAACTTGGAGTGGTTAACAAGATTTTAAAGTAGTAATTACAAAAACTCTTTGCATTAACATTTATTGACCTGAGTATGAGTACAGTTAAATTGTCAATGATAAAGTCCAGAGTAAATATGGAGGAGCAGCATTCAGCAGATATGTTTCAAACAAGTGGAGTTACGCTGCTAGTAGAGATTAAACTTTCACCAAAATCGGAAATTTGTAAATTCACGTTATAAAAAAACATTTATTTCCTTATGCACCTTTGCATTAAAGCTGCACAGCATCTGTGAATATATGTAGCTATTAACCACTTTATCATTATATTTTACTATTTTACTATTCGTTGCTGTCTTTTACTCCTTTTATTGGTTTCTTTGAATTATCTGTAATGCTTTTATACAAATATTTTATATTTATTTATACAAATATTTTATACAAAGCACTTTGAAATGTATCACACAAGAAATGTGCAACACAAATAAACTTGTCTTGCTTTTCTTTACTCCGGTCTTTGTCTAGTTCACCTTGTCCAAGTGTTTGGATGCAGTGATGGTCATGGGGAACTCCCACATGGCTATGACCAGGACAAACAAGCTGGCAGTCATTGCAAGCCACTGCCAAGACAGGTAACTTTCTAATGATCAGTATGTCTAGCCTGTTGGGGTTTTTTTTCTAGTATGGTAAAAAAGTAAAGATTCAACTAGAAGTTTGAAAAACAAATATAATGGTGTTTTTGTTTTTATGTTTTTTCTATTTTGTTAGTTGTTCTACTGTGTTTTTTTAATACTAACTCAAAAGCTCTTGGACCAAAGTACTTCAGTGTTTAACCTGGCTGAAACCACTTCTACATTTTCTGCTATATTAAATGCTAAATGCTCTTTACTATACTCAATATTTCTTTTACCGTCTTCAGTTTAAGGGACTCAAGTGCTGAATGTCTAATGTTTTTCTTCAGTCACTGCTTGAAAGAACATCTTTTCTTCTCAGCCACCTCCTTTATCCTGGTAAGGGAAGAGGAGGGGATAATGGTGGGGATGATGCCTCCTCCAGCAGGGATGGAAAATATGAACTCCTGTCTATCGCCAACAACCTTATTGCTGAACAGATCAGGAATGTTATGTCAAAATGTAGGTATAGCCTTCTTTTTGTAGGTAAAATGAATTTTAAAAGAAGAAAATATGTAACAATGTTTGTGACTGTTGGATATCTGCTGTGTCTAATATTCCTCTAGCTGAAGTGATGGGAAATTCAACAGATACTCTGCTGGCTGGATCCCTCGCCAAAGCTCTCTGCTGTATCCTCTCAGTGAAATACATTGAAACAGATTAGTTGAAAAAAGGAAGTCATTCCCTTTGAGTTTCAGGATAAGGTTTACAGATTTCTAAATAGTTTTGGGTGGATTATCATATCATCATCACCTTTTTATGAAAAAGGGATGTTCTGTTCAGTATTACATAATTATTACACTTTAGATTGTGTTGGGGAAGAAATTTCAGTCTTTTTTTCATTTGCTGGGATGTAGTTTGTTGATGAAATGTTTATTTCTCCATTTCTGTATCTTATGTTAGATATTACTAGGTTTAGTTGTTGAATCCCTGCCCACACCATGTGCAAGTTTCCCACAGCAAGACTAATAGTAGTTACACACCCGCAAATCAGAGACATGATAAAACCTTTGAGAACCGTTACCATAGATGTGTTATTTGGTGGCATTTAAAATGTTGTGAAGTGGGTGTTCAGAGGATCGCCGCTCATCTTTTTTACCTCACCATGGGAAATATTGACTGATTTTTAGCAGATTGTGCTTAACGTTGTAATGTTCAGATATTCACAGGGTTTCCAAAGAATTAGAAGGTAATGTTTTAATTTCTCTCATGTCGGATAAATACGCCTTATAGTCCGTTTTTCCTTCCTCGTGCTAAAATCTAAGTTTTGCCTTATGTCTTTAGTTGGACAGGAGATAAAATCAAGGATATTGGTAAGTGTTAAACTTATTTCATGGCTGTCTTTTCGTTCTTCACCTGGTTGGGAGTCCATCCTTTTTGTTGTGATGAATAGGTGATAAAAGCAGCAGAGGACTGTGCTCTCCAGTACATGAACTTCATGAATGTGATTTTTGCTGCACAAAAACAGGTAAAAGCATTTATTTTTCATTAAGTTCTCACAGCATCCCTTATTTAGAGTGTTTGTTTTTTAAAGAAAAAAAAGAAAACTTATTAATCTTTTTAATCAGAACATCCTGATAGATGCCTGTGTGCTGGACTCTGACTCAGGGCTCCTTCAGCAGGTACCTTTTTCAACTTTATTGACATGAATAAAAAGTTTACCATCATGTTAGGAAAAACAGGAAGTGTCGAACCACATTATGTTAAAATAAGTTTCAATATAAAAAAAACCATTCAGTCAAACACTATGAGAAGTGGTCCTTGTTTCTTTAGTCTTTAAAGGACTAATCTGGAGTTTGCCGATGTTTTTGTCTTTAGGCTTGTGATATAACTGGAGGCTTGTACCTGAAAATACCACAGAAAGCAGCCCTGGCACAGTACCTTTTGGTGAGTGGATTGTAGTTTGAACATATTTCTAAGCATGTCTGGTGTTATGAAAATGTGAAGTTTGGTGCTTTGTGAACAGTGGGTGTTCCTGCCAGACTCGGAGCAGCGTTCACAGCTTATGCTGCCGCCACCTGCTCACGTGGACTACAGAGCTGCGTGTTTCTGCCACCGTAACTTGATTGAAATCGGTTACGTGTGTTCAGTGTGTTTATCAAGTGAGTGAAAATTGAGTCACAACAAATAAGATAGCAAAGACCTCGGTAGCTGGAGCATGATTCATGTTAAAGTTATTCATCTTCTCTCTTTCTTTTAAGTTTTCTGCATCTTCAGCCCCATTTGCACAACTTGCGAGTAAGTCTTTTTTTTTAATCCATGTCTGAGCAAAATGTTGGTAATATATATGATTTTTTCAAAATAAATTAAACTTTTGCTGGAACTAATTGACTTTTTTTTCTGCTGTAGGACGGCCTTTAAAATCCAGTTACCACAGGTGGTGAAGCCCAAAAAGAAGAAGCTTAAGCTACCTATGTGATCTTTTTTTTCTTTACAAATATTGTCCATTTAGTTTCTTCTTTTTCCACATTAAAAAAAACAACAAACTGTTCTATCGGTATAGGTTTCTGCAACTTCTCTAGTTCACCTGTTTCAGCAAGGCCTGGTCAAGAAGCTGACTTCCTGCCAGGTTTACCCAAGTATTACTTAAATGCAGGGCAGCAAAATTCCTCAGACATTTGGTTAAGAAGTTTATACAGAAAGTATTTGACATATTAAACATATGCCCCAAGAATATATCTTTTCACAAATCTGTTATTTTGCTCATACTGAAAGAGAAAGGCTTTTTCACTGAATCAATACAAAGTTAAAATCTTTTAATGACACAGCAGAATGTTTCAAACAGGTTAGAGGAGTGTAAACACCCAAAAGACTTTGCAAATATGGCCAATTTATTTAACTGCTTGGGAGAAAAACCCAGAGTAGAGGTTTATCATTGTTCAAAATGTCTGATATATTGTTACATTTTAAATAGTGTTATTCCCAAAAGTTTAAAGTAACCAGAGGAGGATAGCTGAGTGATAATGTTCACAGTTTGCACTTCTATACTTCTGATACTGAGATAGTAAACAACATTTCCAGAAACTGGGATCAAAACCTTTCATTGAAAGTCATCATTGAACCAAAATAATCAGATGTATAGCAACCTGGAATTTAATGAAACCGGATTATTTCAATATTTGCTCCATTTTTAGGACAGTACTTTTCCATGAGCCTTTTTTTTTTAAAGCACAAGGGTTTATCAAAACTTAGCATGCTCGTCAAAAGGGCTGCATAAACAACACTCTCAGAAACACCATCTGAAGAAGAATAATGTTTTCAATAAAATACGGAAAATTGAAAATAGAGATATCTGCAGTATATACAAAACAATTGTGGAACCAAAACTGGAATCCTGCAAAAGGTCTTGTGGGTTATTGCTGGACTGGAACAATATTGCACCTGGGAATTTAAAGAACAACAACAACAGAAAAACAATTGTGACTTGAACATTTGATCAAAGAGAGAAACACCTATTACTATCAATATTAACACAAAACCTATCCAGCTTTTTTAAATCATTATGATGCAAGCTAAATTTTCCTCAAATATTTGCTCATAGTCAACATGTGATTATGATTATGTTCGCTGTGCACTTACCCCAGCAGACCTCTGCCTGACCAGCGCTGTGGAGTCAGGCTCATCTGAACTTTCTGGTCAGCCCTGATCACAGTCACATGTAAAGGTTTCTGTAAAACAACAAGGCACAACAACTTACACGGTCATTCATATACACACATTCACACACATATACACACATGTATGTTTATATATATATATATATAAAAACACAAACATACTACACGTGTGTGTGTTTATTAAAATCTACCATTTATTAACGTGTGAGATTATTGTAGGTAGTCTTCTGCTTCCTGGCATTCATTAAGGTGAAAGAGACAATTATCTAATTGTGTTCAACAAGATTAAAAAATTACCATAAAGTGATACAAAACTCTCAGAAAATGTATGTATCTTATATGATATGGTTGGTATGATATGGTTTAGATGGTCAAACCATGGAAAACATAAAAATATCAAACCGTAAAAGTACAGTATAATGGTATAATCAGTATTACCTAAAATATTAAAGGAAATTTTTGAATAAATCTGTCAGAAAATTTAGACTTACTCCTTCGCTATGTTGCACCACAGAAGCAATGTTCTGGAGGTTTTGAAAGTTTGCTGTGTTCACAGAACCAAACTCAATCACTCCATCACCAACTTTAAGCCCCTTTAAAAGAAACAAGCCATCATTATAATTAGAAAAAATAACCTTCATTATTCGTAAGTCTGAACTTTAGAAGATTCATCTGAAACAATTACTGGCTTCACACACTCACTGCTCTAGAGGCAGGAGAGCCTTCGGTCACAGCATCCACCCGAGCAAAGGGAGGAGGCAGGGTGACTTGCTGCTCCATTGCCTCCACCTGGGCCTCTGCTTCATCTTGTTCTCTCTTGGCTTTCTCTCGAGCATGCAACTTGTGCAAGGCTTCTTCTATTTCAGCCATGATGGCCTTGTGATCATTCTGCAGGCCTAGAAAACAAGGATATCCCTTTAAAATAACAGGCTTTTTTATTTAGATGTTAATTTATAACAAATGCAATTATTTGGAACTGAAACAATTCTGCTAATAAAACTAATTGCCGTTTATTATGACAGTTAGTTTTGGGCCGCTGGTTGGTGAAAAAAAATACTAAGATTGGCAACATGGAGTAGATCTTTTACACACACAAAGTTAGAATAATTGGAAAATATATATTAGGTAATTTTGCTGAAAACTGCAGCCCAGTTATTAACTGAATACTGTCATAAGTTTACATGATGTAAATCACAGCTCTTTTTAATATGGTCTCAGATAAAATACGAGAAGCACAGCTGCTTACATGAAATATTATGTCTTGCCGTCCTGATGTGGTACAAATTAACATCTGCCCGAGGGTAACCCTCTGCGTCAACCAAAGAACCTTCAACTCCGACACCCTGCTGTAAACAATTTTAAAAAGTCATGTTTAGCTATGTATGATAAGAAAACCTGAAGCACTAAGCTGTCATGCCTTGGTACAACTTACGTCTTCTAATACGTCATAATAAGCTTTTATTTGTTCTTCGATTTCATCTTTCTTTTTTATGAGGCCTTTTACGTCTTCCATTGTTATTTCAGGATTCCCAGGACTGTTTTCTCCCGTTGTCTTCATGCTTCCATAGGTTTCCTATGACGAAGCTACTTCCGGTTTGTCTGTTCTTCTTCTATTATTCATATTGAGGCAGTGTAGCGTTTTACTGCCCCCAGCAGCTCACGGCCTTAAGTCACCAAAGATTTCCCTGCACTTCAGATCACCTCTAGAATTAGTCTGATTTTTCTTATTTTTGTCTTTTTTCTATACCTTCTTGAAGAATTTTGCTGTCAGCTAAAAAATGAGATAATTTAAAGTTGTCAGTAATCTTTTTATAACTGTAAATATAAGTCAAGTCAAGTCAAATTTATTTATAAAGCACATTTGAAACAACATTGGTTGGCAAAAGTGCTGTACAGGGGAGTCATACAAGTAATAAAATACAAATAAATAAACACATTAATACAGTATTAAAAGCCAAGGTGCAGTGCTTACTTGCTGTTAAATACCAGCGAGTAAAGGTGAGTCTTCAGTCTGCTTTTAAACTGGTCCACTGACTCTGAGGATCTGACCGAGAGAGGCAGGCTGTCCCACAGTCGTGGGCCCGTTACTGAAAAGGCTCGGTCTCCACGAGTGGCGAGTCTGGTTTTAGGGACTGTTAAAAGCAGCTGGTCTGCTGACCTTAATGCTCTGGCAGGGGCATGAAGGTGCAGCATGTCAGACAGGTAAAGAGGCGCTGTGCAGTGTAGACATTTAAAAACCATTAATAAAATCTTAAAATGTACTCTAAAAGCCACAGGCAACCAGTGCAGTGAGGCCAGAACTAGGGTGATGTGTTCCCTTTTTTTAGTCCCTGTTAAAAGGCGAGCAGCCGCATTCTGCACCCCCTGGAGGCGGTGGAGAGAAGACTGCTCCACAGTCACAAATGCATGGACTGCTCTCTAACTCCTTCTCAGGGAAGTACTGTTTAATTTTGCTGAGGAGTCGGAGAAGATAAAAGCTGCTTTTCACCACAGCACTGACCTGTTTGTCAAACTTAAAACCAGAGTCCAGAAGCACTCCCAGGTTTTTGGCATGTGGGCGAGAGAATGAAGCCAATGGGCCAATAGGGCTGTCCCAGCCCTCCAAACAGTTTGCTTTCCCAAAGACAACTATTTCTGTTTTGTTCAGATTTAAAAAGTTTGTATTCATCCAGGAAACCAGCTTCTTAAGACAGTCCCGCAGGGAGTTCATTGCAGAATGGTCCTTGGGGCTCAGTGGGAGATAAACCTGTATGTCATCTGCAAAACAGTGAAATGATACTTTATGCTTTTTAAAAATAGACCCTAAACGAAGCATATATAAAGAAAATAAAACAGGACTTAAAATGGCTCCTTGCGGCAGGGCGAAGTTCAGTGGCATTACAGATGAGTACTGGCCAAGATGAACAGAGAAGCTTCTGTTTGATAAAAATGACCTGAACCACTGGAGGACAGTGCCCTTAATGCCTACATGTTGTAGACGAGATAAAAGAATATCATGGTCCACAGTGTCAAATGTAGCTGTTAAATCTAAAAGCAGCAGAACCATAGATTTGCCCCAATCAGCAGCTAAAAACAGATAATTTAAAACTTTTAAAAGGGCAGTTTCAAGGTGCGATTGCAGCTGGTCATTTACCACTTTCTCTATGAACTTAGAGAGGAATGGAAGTTTTGAAATTGGTAAAATGTGGAAATCACTTTAATTGAAATCAGTGTGCTTCCGTCTGGGAACTCATTATCTGCACAACACCAGCCCTGATGATCCCTGCTATACTCCCAAAAGTGTTTTACTCACAAGTTTGTACAGAAGCTTTTGTTTTTTTTTTTGTTTTTTTAAGAAAAAGATATTTAAATTTACACCAGTTATCAACTTAATACGACAATTACTTTGAGATATTCAATGACAAAAAAAAAAAAAAACCTGCAGATTTACACCCAGGCTAATAAATACAATGTTCAGGTGAATAATTAATTATTCACAGAGTATACAGAAATTCCACAGTGAGATACAAGTTAAAAAGAGCATCTAAAAATGCAACAAAAACATCTTCCTTGATTACACAAGTCAGTTTTATTACATTAGTTAATACTTTTATTAATCAAAACATAACACTTTTGATTTTCTTCATAAAGATTTCCACAGTTATAAACAACTTTTCTATATTATCTCAGAAGGAAGAGTGTGTTACAAATTGCGTTGTACCAAACTGTGAAGGCAACATTCATTAGTTACATTCACCTCCTCCCCCCATATACTCTTAGTGGTCAATAATTTTAGGGTTTTTGTCTCATTACATTTCACAAAGTTTAGGCACATTAGTACAGAAAATTACACGTTATAAACTCTTAAAAACTTACCATTAGGTGTTATTTTCCCTGAGAGCTTACGGTTACTTTTAATTATCTTTGTTAATAAACTACAATCTATAAATGTCCTTGATCCCCCAAATCTAAGTGCAATTATTCTGGTAAAATTACAGGTGTTGAAAAACTACACACCAAAGTTTTCCTCAAGATGTTTTTCCTTCATCCCCAGATAGCTGAACCCCTCTTTTTTTCCCCAGGGGTTAAACTTGTGCAAATGTCACTGCAGTATAAACATCCCGTCTCTGACCTGCTGCCTACACGTTAGTGCTAATGGAAAGTATCACATTTGGAGGCTCTGTTTACTAAGCTAACAGTCTGTGTCTTGAGGACCTGGGTGCTGATCATTTAACAAAGTTAATGTCTGCTCTTTATTCTCTCCTGGTGGGGATACATCTTGTGCTGAAACTACCTGTGAGCCTTCAGTTTGTTCCGTTATCTCCTTCTGTACCTGGGCAAACTGGTTTGTTGCCTCATCCAGTTGTGAATGAACTGTTTGGACCCACTTCTGCAACTGTGTATTAAAAACATCTACTTCTTGGTGTAGCTTCTCTTGTCTGCCTTTTAGTTCTTCCAGTAGTTGTTGTGTGTCACTGGCAACCTGCTGCCTCTTGTTTAATGCTGCAGGGACACGCTGACCCTGCATGTAGGCCGCAAACTCCTCTGGACTCAGGTTGAGTGCTGGTCCATCCAGCTTTTCAATGAAGGCCACTGCACAAGACTAAATCAGAGGACAAATTGGTCTTAAATGATCAACAAATAATGTTTTGATGTACGTACTTTTCACCTTACCAAGTTTGTGAAGTAGTAGCCGCTCTCTCCTGCCATGAGACTGTGGGGTAGCCCAAACCGAATCACATACTGCATGTTGGAGTGTAGACGAGGGGGATTGGCCTTAAGCACCACATAAATAAGGCCGGATAGGAAGTCATCGGCATTAGCTGGCTCACTATTGGAGGTAGAGAGCGCTTCAAAGACATGCTGACTGCATTTGGACACACAGGAGAGTTTGTCCTGCGGGGCCCTTTTGGCATCCATTTCAATAATGGCTGTAAAAAATATATATAAATTTATAATGTATGTAGTGTACATGTCCAGCACCTGTGCTTGATTTAACCATTCTTCATACTGGAAAATGTTCATTTAATTATTGGCAGGAAATTAGGAGTAGAAGCTCATTCCATGTTTACTAAACGACAGCAAAAAGTCAGCCTTGGTCTGTCAACGTGCAATGAAAGTTGTCTTCCTGCACCTCTTAAGTCACTATCAGTACAGACATTTATATGAAAGCACATAAGCAGCTAATTATGTTTAACATTACCTGTAATAGCAGGCATGTAGGGATCGGCTGTAACTGGAGTCGTTTCATCTGGAAAAGGTACGCTCAGCATCTGTGGAGTGACCCAGTTCAAAGAGCTGCAACGTAAAAATAAATGAGGTTTCAGGTTTGAGAATTAAATATTAGCAACATAATACAGGACTGTTCAATTATGGTTATTGAGGGCCATTGGCTCATAAGCCTGGTTCAAATTAAATTCATATCCTCAACATCTTGTCTGTCCTCCACAATCTGAGAAAAGCAAGCAGGGAAACATGAAATTATATAAACATCTTTAAGGCTTTTGAACACACCATGCTCCAAATTACAATACGTTTCTCTGATTGTTTCATTTATCAATAGACTAACATTAGTTTTTCAACGATCTGTGTTCCTTAATTGATAACATGAAATATTGAATATTGGCTTGAACACAATTTCAGAAGTTGCCACTAACAGACAGAAAAGGTTCCACCCAAAAAACAATGTGTAATTTGAACCCTGACATAAATTACTTGATTAAACATTTTAGAAAATGACCGTATTCGTCTCTGGAGAGTTAGGTCCTTCTGTTCATCATCACAGCTGTCATGGCAGAAAACCCATTTGTGCAGTCGTGTCATCAGCAGCTTCTCCACATGCTCCATGATCTGAGTGACCTGATCCTCATGAAAACCTGAAAACAAACAGGTAAACATGAAAAAAGGGTGAGGGATTTCATAATAAGCACAAATGTGCTAAACTGACAGTTACTCACTTCTAAAATGTTCAGCAAAAGATTGGTAAAAGTCCTGCACGAGGTCGGACTGTTTCTGTACTGGAAGATCCTGGAAAGATGGTGCGGATCAACAGTCAGGATTTGACACATTACAGAGAAGAAGGGTGAATGTGGGTTTAGACACCTACATGGTAAGCCTCCATTGTGTTGAGGAACGCTGTACAGCGGGACTGTAAACGCTGGGAGGAGGGACTCCGTAATATTTTTAGGAAGCCAGTGAAGTCCCCCGGCTCAAGGTTCTGGTAGGCTTTCAGTACTTTTGCTTGGCTTTCAGGAGGATCTAAAAAGGTCAAACAGAGTGCATAAATTTGAAATAAATAGAGAAATGGTCCACACAAGTGGGAAAAGTAAAGAGTTATCTTCTATCTCCAGCAGCCACAATCCACAGGTTGGAAGCCACATGAGAGCTTCTCTTTATAACAGACATGAAAATGACATTTTGTTCTTGCTACATAAATAGAAGTTAAAATCATGTGTTGAAAAGGTGTCTGGTAATTCAAGCTGAGAGTCTGTCTCAGGACACAGTGCTGCTAAATTCACTGTTTAATGGAAAGAGAGAAAAAAAAAATTACAACTTTTTGTTGTATGTGTACAAGAGATGCCTTAGGTTAGTCCACCTTTTTACAATTAAAATCTGGATTTTACTCTCTAAGGTAGCAGCTATTAACTTTCTAATAATCTATCAGACTTTTAACCACTGAACCATTAACTGTCCAACCCCTCAGGAAGATTAACCATTTCATGGTCAAATAATCAAGATTGGTTGTTTTGCAGACCTACCTTGAGGTTTTGGAGGCGATGAGCTGCCCCAGAAAAGTCTTCTTACTGTACTAATTCGACGACCTTTTTCAAGGTTTTTCTTCTCTTCAAATTTAGAGAAAGTAGGAAGTCGTCCATCACTGCTGGGTCTACAAGAGGTAAGAATATTAGACAGGCAATTTCATTGTGAGGTACCAAAAATATCTGCAAAGTTTTACCTTGCATCTTGAGTTGGTTCTCCAACTGGACGTGATTTTTCTCTCCAGCACTTGGAGCAGAAGCCTTGCCAAGCAGGATTTCCATAGTAGCCACAAGTGTTCTTGCAGAGCAGCTCCTCTTGAGAAACTCTGATTCCCCTTTGCTTATCCGTCCACATTGTAGAGTTTTGTTTTGTTCTTTGTTTTTTTTCTTTAAAGACCAGCCTTTTGGAGAGAACATTAATGTGTCAACTTTTAAATAACTACACAAAAAACTGTGTCAATAATTCAATTTTTAAGCAGGTGATCATTTTGACAACCTAATATAACGATATGATATAACAGTGTATTTTAAAAGGTTTTCTGGGACAAAAATGGAACAAAAGAAACATTACTGGTATGAAAAGAAACGAATAAATACTAAAGAACTAAAATAACCAGAAAACCTTACATTTAGTTTAAAAACAGACTGAAAAAGATTTCTAACATCTGTTGGTCTAATCAGTCTTGATAATTTAAAAACCACCACAAGTCTTTATCTATATTAACAGCTACAGTTTTTATTTTTATAATATATATATATATATATATATATATATATAAAATAAAACAGAGTTTGTAAACACAGCTACAAAGAATAGTATACTGACAAAGATTACAAGTTTTATTTTCTTAGTGAAACCTTTTGTTAGAGGTGTATTTTAATAATGTGGAAATCTATAAAGCAAATTACAGAGACTTAGACATGTGTTTATGTCTGAATGGTATGCTATGTTACAGGCTCTGTAGAACTTGACATAAAGATTAGGAATACGTTTTATATTCTGTTAATATGTTATTTCCAGATTATGCTCCACCTTATCCTAAAATACAGATGATAAAAACACAGGTAAACGTGATTCTGAAATGCTCTGAACAGTAAGGCTGTCATGTGTAGCCACAAAAGGAATGGAAAATATTTTTAGCTAAACTGATTGAGTTAGATTTTTTAAAATTAATTTATATTTCTTGACACTGCGCTAAGAAGACCACGTTAAAAGATTTTCGACAGAACAACCAAATCCAGGTCACATGATAGGTGGGTGATCAATCTATTGACTCTTCCAAGCGGTTCGTGAAGCAAACCCCAATTTGGTATTGGCTAATCTTTGTAAAGCCGGAGCGGCTGACTAAAAGCTGAGAGGATTAGATAAAAGGCCGCAACAATACAAATTATGATAATACATTCTAAAATTACACAACTGTTCAATCTTTAAACCATCAATTTAAAATGCCCCCTCGCTTAATTAAAGCTATGTTCCTCACCTGTCAATCGGCGGGCGGATGAAATGATGACAGGCGTTGGTTTCTTATGGCCATAAACTTTTCACATTTAGTACAATTGAAGTGATACACCTTCACATCCCATGTAATGATACAATGGAACAAAAAACACAAAACACTGATAGTGATGTAAAATAAAATGGTTGAGAAGGCTCTCTACTTTGAAATATAAAGAGAAGTTCTGCTACTTCCGAACCTCGAGCAACCGGAAAGACGTCACGGTGACGTTTCAGTGAGTTCCTGAGAACATCTCATTTTTAAAGTAAAAGTGCCCTTGTGAGTGAAATGAATTACCTTTTTCAATTAACTCCCTCGTTGAAAACATTCCTATTAGCGCAAAGAACATATTTTAACTTGGGCTACACGTGCAACTTTCTAAATACTTTAGTTAAGTTCTTGCTGCCTTATTCTACCTTTAGATTTATTAGTAGCCTAAATTCAGGCTAAAATGACATGGTTTTTAACCAACTTTCTAGGAAAAAGAAAAATAACTATACGACCGTGATCATTTACGAATATATTTACTTAGCAAACCTTTTTGGGAATGGGATTAATACTACACATCTAAAACTATTAGATCTTTTCTGATAGCGTGCAGTGCTTGAGTTATGCACTTGTTGCTATCAAATTTACCAAAAAATATACATACAAAAAAAAAAACATATATTTTTGGGTACATGATGAGCTATCAACAAATCAATCCGTTTTTGTCGGTTTTTGTAAATGAAATATTTTATTGTTAAAAACCAAACCGGAACATATTTATAAAACATTTGCTTGATCACGTGAACAAACGTCGGTTTCTTTGTAACTAGGCAACGAAACGCTGCGAGCTACAATAGCTGCTATTAAGCGATTAGAATAAACTGTTAAATGTTAAGACTAAGCAAACGTTTTTTTCGACATCAAGCAAAAAGTGTTTAGTTTGTTGAATACTGAAGTTAGTTTTCTACTTTAAATTATATTTAAGTTTGTAGGATTACTATTTTCGTTATGCTTGGAAACTACCTCAAGCTTAGAAATTTTTAGATTGTTGTTTAAAAAAAGAGTGTGGTCAATTGTTTTGTGTTTCGACATAATGTCCGAAGCTGGGGCTAAGAAAGAGGAGCCAAACTACAAAACTGAAAACCAGCTTTGCAGCGGACAAATCAAGGCAAGTCAAAAGGATGGCAAAAAACTGGAATGCACAGATAAAGCAGAGAATAGTTCAGATGTCGAAAAAGTGGAAACAAAGCCTGACAAACCGATGACAACTGGCCAATCTCAAGTCTACACTGCATCCAAAGAGAGTCTTTTCTCAAAGACACGACCTGTTTTAAACCAAGCACTGGTATGTCTCTTGAATTGAGACCTAGTTGTGCAAACCTTTGCAGATTGTATAAGTATTTCTGCTTACAACTGTTTCTGTGAAATCTAACAGCAATTAATGCATTTCCTTAAATAAAAGGCTGATTCAGAACTTAAAATGTTTCATGACACAACTGCAAATATTTTCTCCTCCAGTCAATAGAATGGATCATTGGGATGAATCCAGCTCTTCCTGTCTTCAGTCTGCAAGACCATGACCAACTGGTGATCCTTTATGCTGGAACTAATGTTGGGATCATATATAATCACACCTTAAAATCCCAACACTTACTGCAGGTAAATATCACTGCTCAAATTTAACAACATGTGGTATGGCAAGGTCTGAATGTCAGAAATTCACAAAAACATTCACGATCAATCAATCAGTCATTCGTATTTAAAGGTAAATGAAAAATAATCATTGATTTGAAGCATATAAGCACTAGAAGTTTCCATAAATACAATTTTAAAAAAGTACCATTAAAATAATCTGAATGCAAATAAAGCAATTGCATTGTCACAATAAACTTCTCTATATATTCAGTACAGTCATATTCTTGGCTTGGTATCCCCTCAGCTAAAGTGCTTATGAAAATAATTTTGTTTATTAGAGGTTTCCTAATATGTTTAATTCCTGATTCTTTCAGGGTCACTCACACCCCATTTCATGTATGTGTGTGAGTGCGGACAGACGCTGGATTGCAACAGCAGATCGTGGGATGCAGAGCATGGTGATGATATGGGACTCATATTCTGGGTAACTCTCTCTATATTTTAAAACAGTTTATAGACTAACTTTTACTCCTAAATCATCCCTGCTTCTGTTAAAATCTTGCAGCATTCCCGTGCAGACATTTTTTGATTGCCACTCTGCTGACGGTGTTATTGCAATGGCATTTTCAAGTGACACAAAATATTTAGCAACCCTTGGTAATGAAGAGGTTCAAGTGAGTATAGCAGCATGACGACACAGATCGATGATAACATACTGTAAACAGCACATTACTGTTAACATGTAATATATCTCTTTCTAGTGTGTCTGCATTTGGGATTGGACCAGTGAAATGCAAAAACCCCTAAGCTGCACCAAAATTAATCCTACACTAGGTTTTCAAGTCAGTGATCTCTGTTTACTTTTGACATGTGAATATCCTGGAAGTGATGATGTAATGTCAGATGTTTCATGTTCAAATGTTGAAATCTGTTTTAGGATTACATTACTTTTAAACCAGAGGATAATACTCAGCTTCTCACTAGCAGTAAAAGCCACATTTTACTCTACAGCAGGGTAAGTTCAACTGTGATTTGTACTTTATGTTAAAAGAGCAATACAACTGTAGGGTACTGCATTAATCTGCAGGTCTGATTCCAGGCAACGGAAAGTCTGCAGTTCTTTGCACTGAATCTCAAGAAGGTAACATGAAAATCTTTGTCGAGAATGTTTTTGTATTTTATGAGTCTAAGTAATTTGATTCATGTTTGATCTATTTATCATTACAGTTCAGTGATGCAGCTGCAAAGGCTATTGGTGCTAATGCATTTACCCAGTCCTCTTCGGATGCCTTTGCAACAGTCCACATGGCTGATGTGTCTCTCAGTCAGTCTGTGTTTGACTTGACAAAGCCTCAGATCCTAAAAGCCATTTCAGGCAGCCTATTGATGTGGGATGTCAGTGAATATTTGACCGATTACCCGAGCCTGCCATCTGAAAAACAGAAACTAATCCATCTTCAGGACCACCCAATCACTTTTCTCACCATGACTGATCGGTACCCAGAAGCAGAAACATTACTTGTTGACTAAATTGACCTAATGTTGCTTTGTAATTTTTGTGTGACATCTCTGGGTCTTATCATCTTGCAGCTATATTGTAACTGGCAACATTTGTGGACAAATCTACTTTTATAATGAAATATTAAGGATTCTCAGACTGTTCAATGATTTGAATCTGGGCCCTATTGTGTCCATTTCCATTTCCAAAGAGTGTTCAGAGGGACATCTGGAGGGCAACACTCTGGAGTCCAATCCATCAATGATCAGGTATGATGTCCAATCTAATATATATGACTATATTTTTTCTTTCTATCCTTTCTCTATTGGATGACAATGCAATGAAAACCCCCAGAGAATATCATTTTAACCAGTCTGATGTTTTATTCTTCTGCAGAAACTTCATAGTGTCAACAATCAGTTCCAAAGTTGTGCATGTGAAAACACAGAGCATGACCCCACAGATTCTCCTGCAAGAGGATTATGAGCCTCTCTATGCCTTGGCATGTCACCCCAACCAGCCAGCTGTGGCCATGGGAAACCAAAAAGGCACTTTAAGAGTGTGGGATTACAATAACAAAGCAATCATTGGCATCAGGATCTTTGAGAGAGGGAACAAGATTCAGTGTATCACCTTTGACCCTACTGGTGAGCCAGTTCGCTTCACTGTTGTTGCAATACAACAGGCTGTTACAAATGCCATGTACCAAGCACTTCCTTGTTGCTCTGTGAATATTTAGATCAGGACCTGCACTTTTGTCTCAAAACAGGACAATACCTGGCTGTGGGTTTTGGCAGTGGAGCTGTTCACATATTAAATTCCCAATCTTTGCAAAGTGACCCGGAGGAATGTTTCCATTATACGACAGAAGACATCCAACTCATCACCTTCTCCTCAGACTCACAGTACCTTGCTACTGCAGTGAGTATGTCTTAGAGATATGGCTCAATCTAGCTGGTTCAAACTTAGTGGCCCCAGACAATAATAGGTCATTTAAGGTTACTGTGTGAGGAGAGACAATACATGTGATTATGAATTTTATATTTACTCTTTGCTGCTCTAAAAACAAACGTCATTTGTTTGTTTACATTATATTGTGTGAAGACAGTCTAAGTTTGAAACATTCTGGAGGAATTTTAATGGGGAACTAAACTAAGGAGTAGCTTCCCAAAGGTGGGCCAGCTGAGCAAAATCTGCACAGCTCATGACAGATCCAGTATCAGAATACATTATATACACATCCCAACTTTAAAAAAGAAATGGTGGTTTTGTCTGTTTTCATTAAAGCTTCTTATGAACCTTTTGTGTCCATGTTTTCTATTAGGATGCTGGCAAAGCAGTGACCGTGTTCCACTTGCAGAAAAGTAAAGATTCTCTTCCTCGCTGGGTGTTTCTGGGACGATACTGCTCCCATTACAAACCCATCAAAGACCTTCTCTTTGGGATCCACCTGGACAGCACCCAACCAAGACTGCTTTCTTTGGGAATGGACCGCAGACTTGTATGCTCCCCCTGTACATTAAACTATTTTGTTATACAGTTTCCATCACAGTTTTTATTACATTCTTCTCTTTTGCTATACTTTATGTGGAACTGAATAATAGGTGGAGTATGACCTGGAAAAGAGTGCAGTGAACAAGCTTCTACTGCTGAGCTCAGAGCTTATCGAGCAAGTCGCTGTACCATTGTGCATGACTTGGTATCCTCCTCTTACAACAGAACAGTTTATTCTCATCGCCTCAGACCAGTACAAGATGAAGCTTTTTAACAGCACAACCAAGACGTGCAGGTTTGTAAAATACTTTAACAAGATCATATTTTCTGTCTTCAACTACTGTCACTGCAATTTATTGGGAAGGGCTATTACATCTCTGTGTGCTCTGACTGTCGGAGTACTTATGCTCATCTGTGAAGTGTGTTTTTTAAGCATTTCTAGATTGCAGCCATAAGGTACAGAGTAGAGATTCTAGTGTTTTTTTCATCTTATCCCTGATGTGTCTTTTTCTTACCCCATTTTCTAAAAGGTGTGTAATAGCTGCGCCTTAGTTTTCCTGATCCTGTCTTTAATTTTCATGTGTGTGTAATCTTGGATTGAGCTGGCTCAATGACAGTAAAACATCATTCATTTGATAATAATAGAAAGACTCTTCTTGGCCCAACATTTGGCACTCCCATTAAGCAAATGGTGGTCCTCCCCAAGTTGAAAGAACCCGAGAAAAGCTCCCATCACCTGGTATACATCACAGAGGATAAGGTTAGTTCTTAAATAGGTTTGTAGATATTTATTGCAAAATCTGCTGAATTGTGTTTGTAGTATTTTATTCAATCAGTTTTAAAAAAAGCTTTTCTGCCCACTTCTTCATCTGATGTATTGTATATTATCAAAGTGTTTTGTTGGAAGTAAGGCAGTGCAGTGGTGCTTTTTGTGTTTTTTATATTACCTATAATATTGTTTGTGTGTTCTACAGGTGGGCCTCCAAATTTTGCCTCTGGATGGAAACCCCTATAAGTCCAGTGCTTTGGTCTGCCTTTCATCGGGGGTGTCAGCCCTCACCTGCTCGTATGATGGGCGATTTGTTTTTACTGCTGGAGGGTCTGACTGCAGCGTCTGCTCATGGGAAACTAACCTGAAGTATAAGTTACTTGTACCAACCTGAGAAAGGCATGAACTGTGTTATGACATTTACCAAAACAGGTCTTTTGTTTATGATTTATACAGTGTACTGGAGGCAATGGCCACCATGGGTGGAAAGAACATGGTACCATTTTATTCTCTTTTAGATGGAGGAAGAGATGGCAAGTTTTACAGAGTGAGTTAAAATTTTACTTTTACCCTATTAGCAATGAGTGTTACACCAAAATTCAGTCAGTAATATACTGTGATACCATGGTTACAGACTTGCTGTTCTGCATGCGTTATGTAGGGAAGACTCAACTATTTTAATTTAGTTGGCTTCATTTGCTCAATGCCTTTGCAGATGTTATCATGTCAGCATTAAGCTCAGCAATCTTTCTCCTAAAAGCAAATGTTTTCTCTACCATGTGACTGTTAAATTGTACCAGAGTATAAATCATAGTATAACACCTTTAATTTGTCATTAATAATGTCATTTATGTTCGCTATGTATGTTGGCACTGAGAACCAAAACAAATTCCTAGTAATGAAAATGATCTGGCAATAAATCTGATTCTGATTCTGATTAATCATCATTTTACATGTATACATTGATGCCTGTGACTGAGCAAATTTCTACCAACTAGTTTGTGTCTTGACTTTCTTATTATACATATCCAAAATGCAGAATCTTACATTTGGCTTGATGTGCTCTCCTATGTGTGTGAACATGACACAGGCAATCTGCGTGAAAGCGGCTGTGTGACTGTGAAGTGCTTTAACTTTGAAGATGACATTTTTATCTTCATCATATGCAATTCAGTCTATATTCTCTTTTTTTTTACTTTGTGTTTTATCACTGATATGTAGAGCTCTACAGTTTGTTTTGAGGTGCTTTATTGAAGAAATATACCATTTAAACATAGAATATATAAGGGTTATATTTAGACATTACTTGTATTTTTACAAACACAACAGACTGAAATATATCTAAAACTATTAGCATTAGCACTACTTTAACCACAGCATCTCAGTGTTCTGTGCTTATCTGTCTTTAGGAGATTGAGGATGTCTTCTATTACTGCTTAATCCGGCAATATGGCACTGACTTGATGAAGAAACAACAAGTGCCTACAAACATTTCCCTGTCAGATGTTTCTTTTGCGGTGAGAGCTCTTGGGTTCTTTCCGACTGAAAAAGAGGTAGGATGACTAAAACAGAAAAGCCTATTTACTCATCAGACCTGGTTCTAAGAAATGTTTGTTGTTTTTCACTAGATAGAAGACATGGAAAATGAGGTCAAATTCAGCAGGTATGCTGAAACAGGGAAATATGTGACTGACATTGACCTGGAGGAATTCATAAAGCTGTATGTCAACCACCGGCCAGCTTTTGGCATCTCAAGCAATGAGATTGTCCAGGCTTTTAATGTCCTTGGCAACACTGACAGCACAGGACGGCGTGTTATGCCAAGACATGAGCTACTGGAACTTCTTCAAGTTCGAGGTACGCTGCAGACCAGAGGATGAACATTAGTCTTAGTACTTTCAACTTTGTCACTGTTATATCATTAAGAATAGAACTAATTTATTCTTTATATTAATGCCAGGAGAAGAGGATCCCCTAAAATGCTTTTTTTATATATATATATATATATATACAGGGGAACGCATGACAGAAGAAGAGGTGGCAGAGTGCTTTGCAACACTTTTAGGCGTCAATGAAGAGGAAGAAGACGGACAATCACCCTGTAAGCACAACAAATATGTCAGCATGTAGAATGAACCCAACCCATGACTTGAAGGTTTCCATTTTTGTAATCAATACTGATTGATGTGTTCGTATAGGTGAGGACTCAGAGTATTCGTTGGAGGGTGCAATCCCAGATGAGATATCCATGGAGACTTTTACAGGTCACATCCTAGGTTTACCATCCCCAGCAGAGCAAAGTGATGAATCTTTCCCTCCAGAGTGATGAAAACATCAACTAGTTGGCTGAATTAAGGTGATGTTTTGCAGCCACAAGAAGTTCAATGTGATGTGTTTTTTTTCTTTTTTCATTCTTTACATGTCTCTGTGTAACTGGTCCCACCAGAGTTCCTGTATTATGTATTTGATAATGAGTTAAAAATAAATACATAAAAACTGGTCAGTACTAGGTTGTTTTCTTGTGTCTGTTAAAGGATGTAATTTAAATGTAATGTAATAATGTAATCCGCGACTCCGTTAGGGACAAAGCGGTAGATAATGGATGGATGGATGGATGGATTTAATAGTGTAATAGTGTTTATAATGATTCAGAATCGGATTTTTGAATGGGTTAAATCAAATAACACACACAACCAAGCACACACCAAAATGAGAAATTAATTATCTTTAATTGTAGATACATAAAAAGTATTTTAGCCAGAAACAAAGGTATGCCATGGGGTGGGGGACCTGTTTATTTTTGGATGCCTTGTGGGTGAGGCTCTGACTACGACCAATCAGAAACGCTTTGACACAGGAACTTCCTGCTCCGCGAGAGCTGCAGCTTCTTGTCAGCTGGTCTTTTACTGGTGGCTACGTCAAGCATCTGACGAGATAACAAGAAGTTAACTTGGCTGCAAATGGACAATTGCAGACCTTAACATGTGTAAGCTGAGAGCTGCGACTTCATGGCATCAATTTGGCCAACTTTAACAGCTGGACAGGACCGCGATTTCCTACGCCCTTTCATGCGCCCCATGAAAGGGAGAGTTTTTTTGTCTTAGCCCGCTGGCTAACATTAGCTATTTGTTTTGGAGAGTTCCCGACATGGCTACCAGGGAGATGTCTCAACGGCAGGCGGACCGTCACCCAGCGGCTGGCATCAAGCAAGAGCAGGACGACGACTCGGACACGGAGGAGACCACTCTGGTGCTGCGGAGGGCAGACGGGCTGGAGTCTCAGATAATCCACAGCGGGCACTTTATGGTGTCGTCGCCCCACAGCGAGCACCCTCCTAAGAAAGGCTACGACTTCGACACTGTCAACAAACAGACCTGTCAGACGTATCGTTTTGGAAAAGCGAGCATGTCGCATTTTTCCATTGACGCTTCACTGACTAAGCTTTTTGAATGCATGACTCTTGCCTATAGGTGAGTTATAAGACGTCTTGTTTCTGTTCCACGTGGTAATATTCACTTTCCCTTTAGCACACCTTAAGCCATGTCAAGCACATGACCAGAGATCACAAATGACAGTCACGAGACTTCTTTTCTGCAACTTCCTTCTCGTCCTGTCATTTTTATGTTCAGTGCATGCAACAGTGTGGGCCCTCAAACTATTTTCTAAATAGTAGTGCTAAATAAAAAATGAAGGCAAACCTAATTCTTTTAATATATAAAAAAAATATATTTATAGGGCACGTTTACAAACAAGCTAAAAAAAATAAAGAGAAATAATAATAAAATCAAATGAAAACTAATTGATAAAAATGATCATTTATGTAAATAACTTAAACTATCTCACCTAACTGAAAATGTTGTGTATATAATGTGTTTTTATAGGGGTTTTAAAACTGCAATAGATGGATTCTGTCTGGATGTAAAGACATCTGGTTCCACAGTTTAGGAGCCTCCTGAAAGAGTCCCATAACCTGTTTACCAGCCTTAACCTAGGAAAAATAAAAGCAGGCGATTAGCAGATTTTTGTGATCTAAAGAGCACATAAGGCTGCAATGGGTCAAAAAGTCAAATACCTGCCTGGTAGATCAACAGTAAAACCTTAAACACCACTGTAAAACAAACAGAAGTAATGATAATAACCTGATTATTTTTTCTTGGTAATGTTTTATAAAAGTGCCCAGCCTGATAACCTTAGATACGTTTTGATGTGAAATAGTGCAGTAATAATGCACTTATAGATATACTTATAGATTTAGAGACAACATTTTAATTTGTGGTTATACTTTATATTGAAAAGATAACTCATTTTGAAACACAAACATTTATATTAGGGCAAAAAAAGCTTCAACAAGTCTTGTTACATTCCTACACAAAGGGGCAGGTTCATTTTTATAATCGTTTAAAGAAATAATCACCTTTAAGGTCACAATAGGACACAATATAAATTGCATATTGATAAACTATGGATTAGTTACAGTATCTTATTGTTTGAAACAAAAAATAAATGAGACTTTTCTTTTATATCTCATCACTTTATAAAAATGCAGATAAATGTTTCACATTTAATTGAAGGTTAAAAAGTACATTTACAACTCTTCCTGAGTTCCCAGAGCAAAATTTACATTCTCCAATGACTTGTTATGCAGCACAGAAACCTAAACCTCCAGAGGATGATAAGCAGGATCTGGAATGTTTTCTTCCTGAATAAATCACTGATCTGTAACGTAATCAGTTCCTGACTTGTAATTTAATTTCTCATCATGTAAATATGCCACTTTGTGGTGAGTATGATAAACAAATTTTTAATAATATAGCCCATAACACTAAAAGTATATTGAAAGCACAACTATGAATGTTAGTAAATGTATTGCCTTAAAAATAATGGGAAATGAGTGTTGTTATTAAGATAGAAACAAAAAAAAGTGCAGTTGATGTGGGCTGATTGTGAGGGTGAAAGAAGGAAAAGTAAGGTTCATATTACTCAACTCTCCATTTACAGCTACAGTGTTTGGTGCCAGCTTCTCGGAGGATTCCCTCTGACCTAGCAGCACCAAAGGGGGTTTACTGGGAGGGCTATTTATAACGCAGTTACTGTTCTGTTGTTGTCATTCATCCTATAAAAAGATATGAGTGTATAGCCTACTATATGTATGCAAGTATTTAAGAACCATTTCTTTTCAACATTGTTACATCTCAAAAATAACACTTTTGTATGAGTACACTGACAAGCACACCCATATGAGAGCTTACTTTGTAAAGGCTTGCACCGTGAATTGCCTCATTTTTCAAAAAAAGTTGGAACAAAACTTGACAGGAAGGACAGGTGGTAATAAAGAAAAAACGTGAAGTATGGATTGAGGAAAAGTGTGAGCTAAGCCGGCAGGATTTTCCTATCACAGCTGTTTTTGGAGCTAGATTTAGGCTCCAGGTCCTTTTTTTTTTATAATAAACTTAAGTAATACACCTTTACTATCTGAATAGTTTAAACTTTGTTAAGTCAGCATTTTTACTGGCACGCTTTGTACTCTGGGTTTCAGTGTGCTTTGGGACAGCTTCATCAGTCCTGCACAGACATTGTGCTGCGATGTTTTATCTCAGATAATGCAACCATAGCAGTGACACTGATGAATTCCTCTTTTGTATCGGTCTTAAATTTGCTGCACAGGTTTATTCTGTTCTAAACATACCCAGAATCTCAGGGTACTGTTGGGTTTTCCTGTTCTTGTGATAAGAGACAAACAAATTAATTAGGCTCCACCTTTCTCCTATCACCACACTTTATTCTGTGTTCACACGATGGGATGTTTGTCTCTTTTGGCTCTTTTGGGTCTTTCAGCTCCCAAATGACTCATTATTTAGTTTCACTGAGCTTCCATTTAAGTCTAATTTAGCAATTATTAGTGGTTTGTGTCTTGGTAAACCATTTTTTAAATGTAATCATTTTACATTTGAATAGTGGGTATCGCATTGTGTTGTTTTTTTTTTTTTATAGAAAATTCAGTTTTTATATTAAAATCTAAGTAAAGTGCTGAACACAGAAACACACAATTGGTTTAAACAAAACTACAACTTGTCTTCCACAGGCTGGGATAAGCATACACAGCAATGTTCGGCTGCTGCAAGCGGCCAAAATGTTCAATACCAGAGGTCACAGCTAGGGGGCAGTACACCACACTCAGAAACGTTGTTTTCAGTGGCATTTCAGCTAATGACAGTGCCAATCTATTACTAAATAGTAAGCACTTCAAGTCAAGCACAGGAGCATATTTTATTGTGGGGTTTGGGAAAAGGGACTGGGTTTGTGGACGGGAGTGATGTATGTGATTTACCTGTGAATGTATGAGAAAATGATTGGATGTGTTTTTGCACTGCTTTTTGTATGAAAAGTGCTATAAGAATAAAATTTTGATTGATAAGTGTTTATCAGTGTGGATCAATTATGAATAGGCCAATAGTAACTCATAGGTGATTTTTACAACTATCCACCATTGTGTTTATCTCCACATTTGCATGAACGCCTCTAGTTGTCAAGTCAATGTTGCACTTCCCCTACACGACATGTTACCCTGAGTTCATGTACGCCGGGAACACGTGGGCATCATGATACGCAAGCAGAAGCAGGTTTTTTCTGCTAGAGGAAGGCATCTTTTTCTATTCTTCAAATCTTTATGTTGGTGATTTTAGGCAAGTTGATCTCCCCAAGAGTCTCTTCAGACGTTTTTAGTTTTGTTGTCTTTTCAGTGGAAAGCTGGTTTCTCCGAAATGGAAAAACTTCAAAGGTCTGAAGTTGCTCTGGAGAGACAAGATTCGTCTGAATAACGCCGTATGGAGAGCCTGGTACATGCACTGTAAGTATTCCACTTTGTGTTTTATTTGAAATCCAGAGATTATGGACTGTTTCTGCTGATATTTCATGAAAGATGATGAAACATCACTTTAATTTCCTGTAGATGTTTAGTCCTGCATATCTTAACAGTACTTGGAAAAACTATCTGTGCAATCTATTGTTATATTTTTGTGATTAATAGTAAATTTCTTTGAAAAACACAAAAGCAAAGCATTTTTATATTTTATCTGGCACTGGTGTGTGCATGATACTGTACGGACCTTTATTTTTACATGAGGCTGTTGTGTATTTTGAAGTGGATCAAACTGTTTGTTGGATTTTTTTCTCCTCAGATGTGGAAAAAAAGGGGAATCCTGTGTGTCACTTCGTAACACCCCTAGATGGAAACATAGACTCGGATGTCCATCGTCCTGCAGAGGTAAAGAGGTTGAGTTTAAGGTGTATAGCAGGGACAGGCAGCTCTGGTCAGGTGTGTTGCAGCCGGTCTTGAGGACCAGAGTTGCCTACTCCCGATGTATTGCGACACAGATGTTGTTTCATGTAACAAAAATCATTCTGAAAATCATTTTATGCTCCTTATCTCTATAGTTACTTAGTCTCTCTCTCCCTTTACAGGCCACTGCTACAGAGGGGAAAGACTGGAAAAAAAGAATTGAAATAGCCATAAAAGAATACCACAAGTGGAGAACTTACTTTAAGAAAAGAGTAATTTGTTGTTATACTTTCCAAAAATGCACCCTAATATTTAAGGCTTTGTCAGGGTTGTATTGATCATTTTCTCATAATATTGTTTATCGTATTTGGTCACTAAATCTCCTGCTCTTTTATAGCTGCAGAAGCATAAAGATGAAGATCTTTCAAGCTTGCTTAAGGTATGCAAAATCGTCCTGCTCAATTCAACAGTGCTGCTAATACCAATGTGATAATTATAATCGATTTAACAAGATGTAATTACTAATAGACCTAACCAATAATAACCTCACATTTGTTTGTACCCAAATACGATATGACACACCTGACTGCTTGCATTAATGATTACATGTGATATGCTAACAGTACCTGTTCCATACATGCTATAATGTTTACAGCATTATTAGTCTGTTAGAACTACAACGTCCAATCATATAGACATTTGTCACTTATAGCTTAACTCCGACATGTCTGTGAAATTGATTTAAAGTTGAAAGTTTTTATGGATTCAGTGTTCTGAGCAGATTAACTTCAGGCTCTGCCAGATTAATTTATCAAACCACAAAGTAGTAATTGTGATTTACTCAAGTAAAGCAGGTTGTTTATAAGACAGGATCTCTGCCCCTGGCAGCTGCTCGTCTTATGAAGCTGTGCATGTCTTTGAGGAGTAACATTTTTCTAACTCAAACATCTTTTGCTATAAATCTTCTAACCAAGCCACGAAATATTCTACATTATGCTGAATGAAACAGCAGCGAAAGAGAGCAGTTCAGCAGCACCTTCAAACGTATCTCAGACACGTTGGAGAGTAGTTTTCCCGTTTGCTCAGACTGATAGGAATTATTTTTACTTCTAATTCTAGCTGTATTTTTGGGAATACAGATAAAGAAATTATTTATAAGTGTTTGCTTGCTTTGCATTAATATCCCTGCTTCTGGCTCATGCACATAAATGCTTGCTTGTGTGACTTTAACTGGTTTGGTCGTTGCATTTTGAACACTTAAAGGAGCCAGAGGAGCAGTTTTCGCTGTTTGGGGAAGTGTCTCCAGACATGCTACGTCTCTCCTCTTGTCAGGATGAAGAGACTGCTGCTCGCCGTATGCCTCGTAAACATTATGAAACGCCTGCCCCTATGGAGATGGACCCCATCTTTGACATTGATGTTCTGATGTCTGAGTTTTCAGACACATTGTTTTCAACGCTGGCCTCACACCAACCCACAACCTGGCCCAATCAAAGGGAAATTTGTGAGTCATTTTTATTGTATGTTCTGTAGAATCTGATGTGTCAGTTTAGCATCGTTCATAGCATTTTGTAGCGAGTTTAATAAACTTTTTAAACCATTACAGCAGTAAGAGTTGGCTTGGGAGTGTATCTAAACAATATGTATGTATACTTGTCCTTCTTCCATGTTCTACAGCTCATCTAGTCAATGCAGACATGATTCAACCAGGGCTCATTAACTTGCAACCCAATCTTGACTTCATGGACTCCTTTGAACCACTTCAAGGTATCAGCAGGCCGTAACCAGAGTACCGTTATATTCCAACTAATAGTTCACACTTTGTAGGAAATAAGCGCACATGTAACGCTGTTATAGCAGCACCTAATCTAACACAGAAGGTAGTGTGGTTATACTAACCTCCAGCTAACATAGAGACTCTTGTTCCAGACTTATTTCACAGCTTTCGTCAGCCCGCCTTCCCCTCTGTTTACCCCACTGCATCATCTGTCACCCCTCTACCCAGCAGCAACTCTCAGTCACAGGTAAACACAGATTCCAGTCTCAGTCCCTAACACACGACACGCGTTTATTTCTTAAATGTACAGGATTTCTGGTCTACTATGATGGATATTAAGCATTTTTTTTCTTGATGCAGGTAAATACAGACTATTAGACATAACAACATTTTATTTAGCACTTATAAGACTTTAAAACTCGATTAACCAAATTATTTTCCTTTGACAAATAATGACTTATAAAATAACAGCTAATAAAAATCAGTGTTTCAGCCATAATTTTTACAACCACTGGAATTCTTTATTCAGACATGTT
>JBAMIG010000012.1:11895507-11906317 GCA_037177335.1 Kiunga ballochi
ATAAAATAACAGCTAATAAAAATCAGTGTTTCAGCCATAATTTTTACAACCACTGGAATTCTTTATTCAGACATGTTTTATGGAAAAACATGAAGGTATGTTTCTGGTTTTTTGTTGGGTCCATAAATCATAAATGCTTTACTGCAGATACTTGTCTGACTTTGAGATACAAAGATATTAGAATAAAAGATTTTGACATCTAAAAGTCTCAACTGAGGACTATATCATCACCTACAGGGCATTAACTGGTTTTATAAAAGATTTTTATTTGATGTTCTCACAAAGGAAGAAAATGAATGAATAGATAATACAACGTTTTTAGAATCGGCACCAACTCGATACTCACAGGCTCCATCACCCTCCTGTGTGACCATCTCTAAATGCTGAGAACGGACCAGCATCAGTATGGGGGAACTGGTTTCTGGTGGAACTCTTTGGGTAGAAAAATAAAATAAAAAAACTTGCTTGAACATTTTAATCCTTTATTCTGATATTGTCCTCTGTATCAACCCTCACCTTCTAAATAGAGTTAGTTACCACACTTTGCTCGGGTGCAGCTCTGTCGTAGCTGTGGGTCAGGATCTGACATGTGTAATATAACCTGCTTACTATCATCGTTTTAACCAGGAAGGAAGTTTCAAACTAACAGTATAAATATAACTGCATAACTTCTGTCATTGCGTACTACCAAAAATCCTAAATGCATTTCTTTCTCTATCCTCATTCTTCTTCAGACCCAGTTAATGTCGCCTTTGCAGCTGATGCCAAACCAACTCACCCCTGCTGGTCCTCTTCCCATCTCTTCATCCACACCCAGTGAGACCAGTCAAACAAGCGCTGGAGCAGCTTATGAACAGAACTATATGCCCCTGTTTTCTGAGCATGTGGCTCCCAGCAACGAACCCATCGTTCCCTCCGTCTCTCAGCCATTGTCCAGTGATTCTTTAAAACAATGTCTTCCAAGTCAGAACCTGCCATCGCCAGCTCCCATGGTGTCCTCAGTCCTGAACAACAACGCAACGCTGGACGAGACTGCAGCTCCCTCTGTGATTACACACACAGCTCCATCAACTGTCACACCCAGTGACACAGCCACCACCTTCAGCCACATCTCGGACTACAGCTCCGTACCTGCACCACCACGACCCTCTCAGTCCCAGCTCCAACCTCTGGCTCCTCCATCAGCTACTCCCTTCCAGCCTCCCCAGACTTTTGCTCTGCCTCGCCCATATCAGTCAAACAGTACCAACAAAGTCCGTCCTGTGCAAAGAATTGCTCCCGCTAACACACTCTCACCTTCTCACCTCATCCTCACAGGTTTGTGGTTTTAGAATCATGTTGCTTAACTTTGTTAAAAGATCAATACTAAGACTAATATGCTGTAATCCAGATATTCTTTAATAAGCAGCCGTGTCCTATTATTCTTTATCTTTATCTTAAGAAAGCAATTTAATTAGTCCTGTTGCTTTAAGATAATGAAAACTGTTTTCTCATGAAAATGGATCCTTATTATTAATGATAATGAGATGATTAAGATGTGCTCAAACCTAAAAGCCTCCCAATTACAGAACTGTTCTGTACTGGGATGCCCTGTGGATCCCTTAGGGGAGGTGTTGGTACAGATAGAGGCAATGGCTAACCTCTCATCCATGTTGAAGAGCATTCCCATTCCCCTAACACCTCCAGAACACTGACAGCCTCACTGAGCAACAGATTTCTGCATGTAAAGCTTAAAGGTGCACTGTTACATGTCATTAGACTGGGAACCAGCACTGCTCCACTAAGGTGCTTCATTAAAGCAAATGTAATGCATTAAAGCAACTAGTTTTAGTATAATTCCTATATATTAACAATGTTTCTGTGGATAACCTGTGTGGAGTTAGCATGTTGTCACTGTGTATGCATAGGTATGCATAGGTTTGTTCACAGCTTCCGCCTGCAGTCCACACACGCAGGTTGGGCTGTTTTGAGTTTCTAAATTCCCAATAAGATCAGGGCAAGTCGAGTCAGGTGTGAATGTTTACTCTTTCTGTGTTGATTCTGTTATAGACTACAAACACCTCCAGTCCCCACAACAACCCTGCTTTTAAAACATCTGTTATCGTGAGAAAACAAACTTTTCTAGAGATGAAGGATCCCGTTAACGTGAGAAAAGGGTCTTTAAAGTAAACCACACGGCAGCGGCTGCTCTCTGCTTTCACACGTTAAAGAGGTTTTGTTGAAGAAAAAGAGTCTGCAGAATAATCTGCAGCATGACTAAATTCAATACAAGGATTCATATAGAACATGTTGGCATAATTATCTAACCAAAGCAACCAATCTAACCAACTGAAGTGCAGCGTCTGACCCACTAACCTTTTTGTACATTTTATTCTCATACGTAGAAATGTAGAAGGCATATCTTACGACAACTCAGTCTCTGTGTCGATGCACACATGTCCTCTCAGCCCCTTTTGCAGGACACGCTAACGCTGTGATCGTCACGCCCACACCTCTGAAAGCAGATGTCTCTACTAATGCCAGCGTCGTCATCGGTCCTTCGCATCTTGGAGCCGTAAGTTTTCTTTTGTTTTAAATTTCAGGGAGAATGATATAAGGTTTTCTGTATATACATGTTATTCAGATAATTATCCTGATGTTATATTTTTCCTGTCCTCTCAGTACTCCTTCATTTTGTGTAGACTCAGAAAGTGCCTTGTTGCATTCAGAGCTACACAAGCTTGATATGAATCTGTCTTGTGTTCTCCTTTGGATTTCTTCCTAACAGAGAGTATTTACATTTCCGTGTTGCCTCAATCCGTGTTTCTCAAATTTTCTGAGATGTGCACGTTGATGTTTCTCTCATGAAGATAAATCCAAATTCACATTTTTAATCCTGTTTTATGGGTTAATGTGTTTATAAACATATGCTGCTAATTTCATAGACCAAACTTTTTTGGATAAACGTACGTCTATGAAACCAGCTGAATTGATCCCATTAGGGTCATGTCCCCCAGTTTGAGAACCACTGGCCTAATTGGCGGCTTTCCCAATTAAAATATCACATTTAGTCTTTGAGGGTTTTGATTTACATTTTCCATTATCACTTGTATTTCAGGCATCTGGATTTCACGTATTGCCTCCGTCACAGAAGTCTCCACAGCCGATTGTCCCAAAAGAGAAGTCGTTTTCTCCCAGTGGCAAAAAGCAGCAAGCTTCCCCTGGTGTCGGTGAGAATATATGTCCACAGCAATGTTCCTTGAGACTCCAAAGCAGCTCTTTGTTAAAAGGTATTCATGTTTGCGTGGTCCTTTTCAGTTCACAGTCCATCTGGATCCAGTCAAGGGTCACCTTGTGGGTTAGATCAGGTTCCCAGCCCCCAGTCAATAATAATCAGCAGCAGTACAGCCCTGATAAAGAATGAGCACAATCAGGTTTGTGTGTTTGGGAATTTTTCGAGGCTTGTAAAAGAAAGACCCCTTTTTTTGTCTTCACATGAAAATGAGTAGTTTTTTCTCTTTTTCTTTGTAAAATATGACAGAGCCGAAGGACAACGTATATTTCTGCTGAACAAAAGAGACGATCAAACATAAACATTGGTTTTAAGACACTCTGCACCCTGGTTCCTACTCTTAAGTCACAATCAAATGTAAGTCTGCAAGTCAAAACCTCATTAAAAGATTAACTCACGGGCTGTATTCAGTTATATTTAATGTGTTTGCATGTATTTGTCACTATTCCTTTTGTGTCCTTAGATCTCAAATGCAGTAACTCTGCAGAAAACCGTGGAGCACATCGGGAAGCTCCAGCAGGAGAGGCAGCAGATGCTGGACGAGGTCCGGAGACTGCGAGAGGAGATAGAGGAGCTCAATACTTCCATTAGGTATAGAAAAACTTTGCCTTTTGATCAGTATGGAAGTGTTGCACAGACTCAAAAAAATTATTTGTGCGCTCTTTCTGCTCTGTGACAGCTTGAGTCAAGAGCAGCTCCCTGCAACGGGTGTTCCAGTGAGGCGAAATCGTTTAGACCAAATGCAAGAAAAGTTCAATGAATACGTAAAGAGCCGCACTCTTCAGAACTGGAGGTTCTGGATTGTATCCTTATATGCAAATGAACTTTATCCTGCTTTTATGACAACAACCAATGAAATGAATTAATGCTGGGTTCTTATGTGTCCTCTAAGAGATCAGTGATATATTTAGTGGTGTTCATGGACACTTTGTCTGCCAGTGTCTATAGAGACTAATGCAAAGTTACCAACTATGCTTTAGATCCTAAAAGAAATGGTTAAGCTGTCTATGCCAAATTAATCTGGCCCACACCAGTAGAAAGCATTTATCTCAAGACTGAGGTCATTGTTTTTCTAAGAGCTGCATATGCATATCCCTCTGTTTAATTTATCCTTAACTATAATGCATCTCAGTTCAGCATCATTATCAAGCCTCTCTTTGAGTCATTCAATGGAATGGTGTCGACTTCGAGCAGAGAAGAGCTGTACCAGACTATGCTGCAGTGGCTCGATCGTCATTGCTCCCTTCCCGTCCTTAGACCCAGTAAGTGGTACCTCTGGGCCTATGATGGCACTTCTTTCCAGCTGTGGTGTTTGCAGTTGTAGAAGAAACATTTTCTACCCCTGATCTAATAACTACACTGTTTAAATCAGACTTCAATTACTCCTTTTTAATCACTCATAACACAAAATGAAGTGTTTCCATCATCTGGTCACAGTTTTTACAGCTGCTTGAAGACCAGGTTTTTCTGCAGAGGGTGATACAGAGTCAGGTTCATCTTTGGCTCCACATCTTTTCTTTTTACACTTGGGGGGGAAAAATATCAATTTTATGACCCTTTTAAATAGTTTTTAACCTTTTGGTACTGAAAGCTGAATTTAAAGGTTAATTAAAGAAAGTTAGTTTTGACCCTGTTTCACAGTTTTCAGTCTATTTAAACAGTACATTTATGTACAAAACAGTTTAAAGTTTAAAATAATTACAGATGGTGGAAAACAAAGCATGAAAAGCAATAACGGTCAGTAAAACCATAAATTGAGAGATGAGTAAAACTAATGAACTTCAGCTAAATTTTCAGTTGTTTTTTTTTTTTTTGGAAAAAAAAAAAAGCTTGCATTAAAGATATGTTCACTAATGTGTAGTTTTTAATGAGATGATAATTTTATATTACAATAAGTGCAAAACTGCAAGGTACTGTCTCTTATACTAAATAAACAGCAGATCAGTGGAAACTCATGCAACAAATATTAAATCTTTCATCACTGAGATGACTTTTTTTTCCTTTTTTTTTTTTTTTTTTTTTTTTTTTTTTACATCTGGAGAGATTTTGAACCCCTCCTCCAGATTGTTGTGGTGAGGATTTATTTTATTTTTCTTGGAAGTAAAAAAGAACTCCAGTTTAAAATGGAGCGACTCATTGCAGCTTATTTAGATCCAACATCTTTATTTCAGGAGAAACTCTAGAAACTGATATGTTAATGTTTCTATATATAAATTAGACGTTATTATTATTAGAAGGACAACACATCTGCTTCATTTACCTCTGTGTGTTTTCTCTTTATTTACATACATGCGTGCATTCATTTGGTCAGCTGTATAGCCTACTCCTGCAGATTTCATGTGTAGTCACTTGGAGGTTTTTCCATGCTCACTTTTTCCTCTACAGATTTATCAGGTTGCATTTTATTGTTCATAAGAACAAGTGCAGACCTTTTCATCTCAGAAATGCACAGATTGTATAAATCTGTTTTTTAACTAAAGAAGCTGTTAAAGTTAATATTGTGTTATTTAAACTCTTTCAAATGAAAGATTTTTGGCTTAAGGGGATTTTCCTAAGTTGTCCCTCTTGTTTTGCATTTACGGTATGCAGCCTATAGCTTTTCACTGTTATCTGACTGTTTTTGTCAACTCTACTTTCAGGCTTTCTTTGGGGAGCGTGAGCACACTGTAACCCACATTACTCCCACTGTTGTGCAGCAGATGACACTTTACTGGATGCAAATGAAAAACAATCAATAAAAAGAGTGTAAAATGATTTGGATCTGCTGAACTCATAGTTAAACAGTCAGTGTATGCATCTGTAGTAAGAGTTGTTTCATTTGTCCTTAGGTTGTGGTGTCTAATGTGGTGTTTTTTTGTTTTCCAGTGGTGCTCAGTACACTCCGTCAGCTGAGCACAAGCACATCTATTCTGAGTGACCCCGCTTTGCTCCCTGAAGAAGCCATTCGGGCTGTCACATCCTCAGATGTGTAGCTTTCAGAAAGAGATGAAGTTTTGGAAAGCCACCTGAACATGTGTTGTTACAAGCAGGGTCTTCCTCAGAGGTATCAATGAAACAAGATGTTGCCTTGAGCTGAATTACGTTTTAACAAAACGTAGTGCAATCATACATGTGGACCTTTGTACGTTGATGTGAATGATGCAGTATGTTCAACTACCTTTGCCTCCTTTAGTTGACAATTTTCTAAATACCTTGTTGGTACTTGTTTTATTTTTGAACAACAATATTGATTTAATGATTGTTTCTTATGTGAAAACACTATATTGTGTTTAAAAAGGGAAGTACTATGAGAGTTTTGAAAGCAGGTTGTCTATTAGAGGCATGAAAGTAAGAATATTCTGCTTCTGAAGTAGGAGATGAGAATAATGTTAACTTCTTGTTTTTTTGTGTGTGTTTTTTGTTTGAGGTTTTTTTTAGAGAAACCTCTAGAATGTAGGAGATCACCTGAGGTGCTTACTGGGTCAAGTAGGCACCACATAAATGAGAGTTTAGTCTTGTTTTTCCAACCCGCAGTAACTCAGGTGATTGTTTCATTGCCAGTTAACGCTTTTGGTTTCCTGGTGGTTCTCCGTCCACGCCAAACTTCTGTTCATTTCTGATGAGTTGGACTGCAGATGACTAAATATGGCGGTCATCGTTGACATGCTGCACACATGGCGGAGTGATTCTACTTACTGCCCTCATAGGGAACATAACTGACAGTACAAAGCAGTACAGATTAAATGCATATAATCATTTTTACACGTAAAATGCTGCATGATCAAGTGTGCAAAAACAGGTCTTTTGTATTCTTCTTTGGTCACTCAGGGCTACATTTGTGTGTGAGATTATTGTCTGTTTGAACAGATCAAGTCAGGATCCGTCTCAGCAGGAAGACACGATGTTGGAAAGGGTACAAGTTGTTTTTTTTGTTACTCTACTTTAAAGTGAGTTGACAATAGATGGAGAACAAAAACAATTTATTAATCTGGAAACATATCAGAGATTGCTCACCCATACAGTCCAGTATGAAGCAGCACACTGATGTGTTGATAGGCTGACGGTTAAAAACTGGGCAGATGTTTTGAAATGCATCATCCTTTTAGGTCAAAGTGTCCTTACCTGTAATAAATGTGGGCTGATGTGTCCTTTTTGTTTTGTTTTTCTCTTGTGGGTCAACACTCCTCAGGCAGATGTCGATTTTGTGAAATCTATTTTGCTTTTTGGCTTTTTTTTGTGCAACACTGAGTTTACAGTAGCAAAAAAAACATTATTTGATTTATTGTGCAGCTTTTATCATCCGGCCTTTTATTGTGAGGTTTTGTTGTTTTTCATTTTATCATTTCCCTGTTAAATCAAAAACAAACGAGTTGTAATCTAACTTTTTCACCATTAGAGCATATTTATTATTTTGCATGTCAAATAATAAAGATTCCATGAAATATTTAGCAGTGTGCAGCTTCTGTATACAGAATGACATATATCCTGTAAACCCCCCACCCCGTCTAAACCCACCACCCTGCATCACTGTTAAAATTCAGAATTGGAGGAAACGTTTCATCGTGCACAGCACTTGTGTGCAAAATTAATCTTAAATATTTTTGTTTTTATGAAAATGGCATCAAACCACAATAGCTTTAGTGCCGTTTTGTGCAAGTAACATTATTTCACCACACTCGTTGCGTCAAATTTTGATTTCATGGGAATTTCAAAACCTCATTTTTACCCTAAAATATTTATTGTTTTAATGAACCGAATGCTCCTCTGTATGCAGCTATTACTTGTAAATGATAATATTTTTTACTTTGAGCATCATCTTGCGGAAAAGGAGCATCAACATGCACCTATTTCCCCCATTTTAGTGTCAGGACTTTATTGGGTCTTATCCTATTCTTCTGAACAAACCAGTTTGTGTTTCTGTTGTTCGCCATTTCTATGTGGAGTCTTTGCTTTATCAATAATGTACAGTATTACCACTGCAGATTGAATCTGCATTTGTTGTTTCTCTCAATATTTCTACATTGTGTTTTGTTTGTTTTAAAGAAGAGACAGATATTTTCTCATGTTGTGTATGACTGTTCTGCAAGTTTCCAGATGCAACATGTTTTTAAATGCATTCAATTCTGTATCATAATAAAAAGCAAACAAATACAGGCGACTTGATTATTGCAATTTAATTTTGTATTAAAAAATAATTTAGTGAATAATTTAACACTTATTGTATTTTAAATAATTACTGGGTTAATAATAAATATTTATTGAATAGTGCATAAGAAAATCAAGCTCTCATTGAATTGCTTCCTCCTTTAAATAACCAGAACAATAAAAAGAACAAAAACTAGCTGATTAAACTACTTGGTTACCTAAAAGAAATGTGTCTCTTGTTTTTGAACTGCTTAGTCGTTCATTCACAAGCTGCAGCAGGCACTTGGCATACATGTAGCTCTGGTGGTCCCTGTGAAAGTTGGGAAGGCTGCAGTTCACATGGCGCGTCTGGCCGCTGTGTAGCTGCTCTGCATCCAGGAGATACTGGCTGCATGCGTTCAGCAGGCTTGGCAGGTGTGACGAAGTTGACATAAGCTTGGAGAGTTTTTGGATGTGGCAGTGAAAGGTGGAAACGTTGTGGACCTGCTGCTCCGTCACATTAAAGGAAGCGCAGGATGTGTTGGGGAGCAGGCTTGGATCAGTCTGCAGGAGGAGAACATACAAAAGGAACACAAAAAACAAAAACAGTCTTTAGTTACTTGAAATTATTTTATCAGCATGTGATGTACAGGATGCTGCGTTCAGTGCGTTTTTCTGTTTGACAGCTATCATTAAAAATGGAAAAACTATTGAATTGATCATAAAACTAAAACATTTATAGTGAGTAAAACTTTCTTGTAAATGTGCTGTTTTGTGCATTCATCAATCATTACCAATAAAACTAATCAAACCAAACTTTACTGATGACACGTTTTACATATGATGAAACCAAAGTGCTTTAAGGGTAAATAGCCTAATATAAACAATATAATAGCCTGGAATAATAAGATTGACAGTAGGCTACAAGACAAGGAAAACAGAACAGATCCTGCCTCTGTCTGAGGTCTGCAGAACTTTCAAATGACAAATCTCTTTAAAACATCTTTTTTACCATTGCTTTTAACTCTAAAGAAATTAACCAACAGGATTTGTTTATTCTCTGTTTCTACGACTCATGAAACAGTGGTAAGGACAACTAAAAGCGTCTGGTCTCTATATCCCACAGATGAAAATGCATCAACTCAGACCATTTAAACGCCAAGAGTAAAACTAAAAACTACTCTAAAAGATTCAGACAGGAAGATGAGGCTCCACTTTAGCTATGTTTAAGCCTCAGATGATTGAGAACTAGACAAAAACTATTGCATTAGTGAAAAAAGATGCTTGCAGACTTCCTTCTAAATAAACTTAGCCTACCTAAAAATGAAATTCAGCCTAAACTTAGTGTGTCGCGTTTTCCCTTTGATAAAACTGCAAAGCATTTAATGCAACTTTCTTCTGTGTGCATACATTATTACGAGCTCTATCTTATGGTAAAGGATTCACACAGCCAAACAAACGATAAATAAAAAGTCTTACAAGTATGTCCAGCGCGTCCTTTATCAGCTCTCGGGTCATTTCGATGGTGAAGTTCAGCGCTGCATCCTTTGCTTCGTCCTCAATAGGCCGACTGGCTGCTTTCGTAATGTGCAGGCACAGTAAGATAAGAACTACAACAGACCACACATCAGATTAATTAGAAGAGGTTGCGAACACATGCATTGAGATGTACTGCAGCGTTGCAGTCAGTCGGAAGTTACTGGGTTGCGCAATTTTGCACGCATGCAGATGCGCTTTGTGGGGATGGGTAAAGAAAATGAAACGGGGGAGGAAAAAGAAAGCTTCAAGATGCTTACCAGCGTGGAAACCCATGACAGCTGCACACTTCAATCAACAAGCTCTGATGTGACTTTCTGCCAGCCATCTTTGGAGGATCACTTTTATTAGGATCCCTTAGATAAAAATCAGTATGTTTACTAATTTTCCTGTGCGTAGAGTGATACATGGGAAACAAATCATAATGGCAGGATTCACCTTTATATTCTGGGGTTTCCCTGTGTGGAGTATGAAGCTACTCATATTTAGATTCAGTTTATCTAAACTGAGATTTTTTAAAAGGTATTAAAACGATTATTTTGCCTGAAAATTAAGATAATAACAATGACAGGTTTTATGACTCTTAAAACTTCCATTTACAAAGTCCACTCTAAATCCCTGCTGTCCATCCTTGAAAGGATCCTGTATGGATGCCAAATGAACTGATACAGGTTTAATGGGGAGGTACTAGGATTTAAAACTCAGTTCTGATGGTTATAATTAGAATAAAACAGCCAGGAATGAACAATCAAGGAGAGACTTCATAAAGACAGCAGTGGGTGTAGGAGGTAGGCTACTAAAACAAATGTGGATTAATTGAACCTACAAGGATATTGATGAGCATAGCAGGCCTCTATCAATAAAGTAGATCAAATGAAATTACATTATTTATTATATTAC